>JAWNKV010000403.1:0-29600 GCA_035041805.1 Amiota mariae | reverse complement strand
AAAACAACTGCACCGCTAATTCAATTATCATTATTCCTTATTGAAGCTCTATTTGTTTACAAACAAAATAAATTTGAATTGATAAGAAACTAGTATTCAATCATGCATTCAGAAATCAACTTATTAGTTGTTAAGTTGTTTTCGTTCAATCAACAGTCAGTGGAGTTACGCAGTTCAAAAAAGGAAATATTTTTAATAGAGGGCGTAAAACATCAAATTACGAGTTCAAAACTTTCTTCTAATGGACAAGTTCTCGCAGTCCTGTTCTATTCGTGAAGTGAATTTTACCAATGAAAGCGCCAATCTAACAATTCGTGAGTGCATTATTTTTTGGGAAAAGGCAAGTATACCGACTAAATCTTTGCCTAACTGTATTAGCAAACTAATTACCTTATACAAAGTTTGGAGAGGTTTGCAAAAAAATGCAAATAAAACACAAGACGTGTTTGAGCAGCGGCGACAAGAGTTCGTTATAAACTTAGAGAATCTGTTTGATATTGAACATGTCGATGCTCTTCAAATAATAAAAATAAATGAAGACAGGATCTTCTTGCAGCGACAGAGAGAGCCAGGTCGACCTGGTCACTTAGCTGGAGTGGATAGAAATAGAAGAAAAGGCTCGCCTAAGGAACATTGAGGAGCAAAAGCGGTGTGCTAAATATTTTTCATCAATAACATTACAAGAGAATTCTTCTTCTGAGTCAGAAATAATAGATTTTCCCATCCCAGCTGAGAGCACACAGTCCAATATTAAGAAAACTTCTATGAGGAAAAGTTTCATCACTCCAAAATTAGAGGCAGCATTAGATAGGTGTCAGTTAAGCACGAGAAATTCAATGTTCATTATTGAAGCAACTATAGAGGCACTTGGACATAGCACTGACGAATTTAATATCAGCAAGTCCTCCATTCAAAGAGTTCGCTCGGAAAAGCGTAAAGAACGTGCGGAAGCTATAAAAGTTGATTTTCAAAACAAGGTGCCGGATACTGTAACTGTCCATTGGGATGGCAAACTGTTGCCAGCTTTAAATGTACGCAAATCTAAAGAAGAACGCCTACCAATAGTTATTTCATATGATAACAAGGAACAACTTATTGCTGTGCCAAAATAGGGCAACTCTTCAGGACGGGAACAAGCACAAGCAGTTTTGAACGCTATTATTGACTGGAATCTTGAATAAAGTACAGATTCTCTGTTGTGATACTACTGCTTCAAAAACAGGTCGTTTTAATGGTGCGTGTGTGCTTCTCGAACAGAAACTGGATAAGAAAATGCTTTTTGCTTGCCGCCATCACGTCTACGAATTGGTATTAAAATCTGTGTTTGAGGCAAAAATTAGCCAAGTGACTACAAGCTGTGACATTCCATTGTTCAAGAACTTCCGAGATAACTGGGAAAATGTAGATCCCAAGAGAATACAGAGCTATAGAAAAAATCTAACATGCCGGAATGTTTCAGAATTTGATAAACTAATTGAGTTTTACCGAACTGAATTGACTAAAGAAATTGCTAAAGATGACTATCGAGAATTAATAGAACTTTCACTAATATTTCTTGGAGCAGATAAAGAGAAGAATTTTAAGATTCGGCCTCCAGGCGCTACGCACCAAGCTCGATGGATGGCGAGATCAATTTATTCATTAAAAATATCATTACTTATCTCTCAATTCAAAATGCTTTTTGAAGGCCATGAAGGCTTACGAAACAATCGATGAAACTATCTCAAAGGTAGTTTTACAGAAGTTCTGCCAGCATTTATGGTATCTGACAGATGAAATATCTATTTGACGATGATGTAGATCAAGAAACTAAACTAAGAATGGTTGCTAACTTAGCCAAAGAAATACCATCAGCCAACAGTATTCGTTAAATCCCATCGAAAGAAGAACTTTGTGGCCCACTTTACGGTAAGTCCAACAAGTAAAAATATTATTGTTTCGAGTTTTCTCTTACTACTTTCTTATTTTTTTTAATTCCAGAGAAAACGAAAGAGCAGTTAAGTTAATGCAAGACTTTCATGGATTAATCACTGTTCAAGAGGAACAAAAGCAATTTTTATTACGTTGCGTACAAGAACATAGAGAGATATATCCTGACTCTAAAAAGCAAACTTTGAAAAAAAAATTTAATGATGAGTACTTAATAAATATGATATACAGATAAAACCGAGTTTTATTTGCTGTACAAACAATGAGTTCAAAAATCCCTCTATGGCTTCCAAACTAACTCATATGTTCAATGTTTGACATCAAGTCGGCACGGGTTATCGTTATTCGATCGTTACAGTATTTATTATTTCAGTTACTTATGTGAAAAGGGGTATGCGTATCTCAAATAAATAAAAAAAAAAAAATTCGCTTGTAACCTGGGACACTCTAATGCACACGATCAATCTATTTTATGAATATGAAAAGTTTTTCTCACGCAGAGCTAGAGAGCGCTAATCACGACTTCAATGTTTGAAAGTTGAATGCAGAATTCTTATTGATCTTTCTACATAGTTTTAAAACAAAATTAAAACACAGCTTTATTACCAATAAATGAAGTTTATATTAACATATCAATTAAATGAATTAAAGACGAATTAGAATATTCGAAAATGTTAAAATTTAAATGCAAGCAGGTTGGCATATACTGCATTGGTTGGTTTTGCTTATTTCGTCTATTATATTTCAAAGGAAAAGTGATTTGAGTAAACTTTATTTATTTATATAGAACTAAGATTATAATTACAATTTATGTGCCGATAGCCATTGATGCTATTACTCCATACCTTGTTAGCTTGTATTATAATTTTAATTATAAGTCAAAGTCATATAAATAAAATAAATAAATAAGTAATTACAATTTATAATTAAGTTATTAACATGAGCAATAGCGACAAAGGCCTTCAGCTCAGGGAGAGAGTTAGGAAGGATTGGGGGAAATTAGAAAAGTGCAGGACCAGACTTGAGCGGGAATCGAAGCCGCGACTCTACGATGTCAGCTTTGCGCACTAATCATTGAGCCAACGAGCCAGTCATTTAATGTTACAGTTCTTTTACGTAAGGGGTAATAGCCTTTTCACACTGGGCCATGATTCAAATCAATCGTGATTCGGCGCTGATTCGAATCACAATCGACAACAGCCACAAGAAAAAGTGACGTCATTCAGGGGTTGTTGTTGTAGAATGCAATCCGAACCATCGTCTAAGCAAAAAATGATTCGTCTGTGAGTCCGATCAGGACTAAGAAATTTCCGGCAGTGTTGCAAAATTTTTGGTCACTTCCGGTTAGAAATTGCTATTTTCGACAGTCTTCTTTTTTTTTTTTTGCGCTCCAACATAAAACAGCTGATCATTGCACAAAACAATTTAAAGTAAATTTTAAATTGTAATTTTTTTTTAAATTTTAATAAGATAAGTAGCAGGAATGAAAAAGAAAGCTGCAAGAATTATTTGCATTAACTGCGAATTGTTCTTAATCATGCATTTTTCACACAATTCCCACTTTAGTTTCTCGCAATTAGCCACAACGTTCCATTAAAACCAAAACAAAAATATAAAAAAGACTAGCTTTGGTTATGCCGAAGTTGTAATACTCTTCACGCCCCACCTAATGGACCGAGGGTCTTGAAATGTATAAGGTTGGTGGCTATGGGTCAGACATTTAGTGTCCAAATATTAAGTCGATAGTACAAAAAACAAAAAAGTTTTTCTAATAAGAACATTAATTTAAAAGAGGGTTTTTATTAGAGGTACCCCCTAGTGGTCCGATTCGGCTGATTCACGAACTTGATCGGTGTTTGGTAAAAAGAAGCCTATGTACAAAATTTCAGCTCTCTAGCTCAAAAACTGAAGGATTAGGAGCGCGAACAGACGGACATGGCTAAATCAACTCGTCTCATCGAGCTGATCACAAATATATATTCTTTATGTGGTCTGCGATGTCTTCTTCTGTGTGTTACAAACTTCATGACAAACTTATAATACTATTCACTACGTGAAGAGTATAAATATAGCTGTTCATGATTCAAAATTGCCTGTTGGAACGACAAATTGCATCATCGTGATTCAGTTCAATGTGAGTGCGCTATTAGAAGTATACTTACGTTTTTTTATTTCGTTGGTTTTTGTGTATACTTTTGCCTTTTTTAGTTTTACAAACACTTATTTAATCACACATTTAACATAAATATGGACATAAATGACATGCCAGTGAGGATACTGTAAAGATATCATACGTATGAAGAAATTTCATATCGTGTGGCCGTAGCATAACTCTTTGTAATAGCACTTTAATACGTAGATAATTATTAATCCCTTACTTATAATTTGTACTTTAACACAATGCTGCTCGATTTTGATTCCGCTATCTTCGTATTTCTCTGATCAAAATACATATTCACACAGTTTTTATTAAAACAAATATGTTCATATCTTTCATGGTTCGAATATTATCTTATCTCACTTAACATTCTTTTCAATAAAAGTTTTGTACGCACACGTCCATTATTATTATAGATAATCAAATTTCATTTTCAAATTTTTATAAAACATATAGCAACATTTAAACGGCATAGATATAAAAAAATAATCGATTGAATGTTTTTTTTACTAGAGCGCGATGCATAACATCTCAAACAAGTCCTGTATATTTGCATATTATGCCAAAAGGCATCCACTTACAGAGATTAATAATTTCTCTATGTGTTCTTAATAGTTAAATCGTTCTTTGTATAAACAATTTACAAATATATAAAACAAAGAAAGATATTGTACTTACATTAAAAATTGTAAATGTATAAATTTTTTTGATACTATTTCTTTGGTTCCGTATTCGGTAGTGACTTCAAAGAACAGCAAAGTAACTAGTATATAAGAACGATTGATGTTGCTTTCTTACCATCAACGGAAAAGCTTTGCCCAAAGCTTTTTTAAGGGGGAAAAATAATTTCCCTATAAAAACATATCGCACAACAAAAATTCAAAATGTTAAATTTTTCATTAGAGGCAAAAACTGCTTTTGTACAGATTGAAGATATATGATAAGAAAGTGAAATAATGTTTGTTTTTTTGTTTTTGAAAAACGTAGAGAAAACCAGTTAAAAGAAGACTAACTATGGCTATGCCGAAGTTGTAATACACTTTACGCCCCTCCTAATGGTCCGAGGGTCTTGAAATTTACATGGTTGTGATAGAAAGTGCGACGATGTCATTTTTCAAACATTAATGTTCGAACGAACAGCTGATTGAATACTGATTATTTTAGTGCCGTCTGAAACGAATCGAATTTGGGAGACACTTATCATTTATTTTTCTTGGGATCCTCTTCCTAGTATTTACATACTTGCATCCCTCACTTTACAAAAACCAAACGAAAAAAAAACTTCCTTTCTCAACAAAAAAAAATCGTGTAGATCACCCCCTGTACCACACTGCCAACTTTCGCCAATGAGATTATTAAAAATTCTTATTGAACTTTTCAGTTTCTAATAGACAGCAGCGTGGCTTCACTCACAACTGAAGTCCAATAGAATGAACTCGAATTGAATGAATGTGAATGCGACTGTGTTTTGAGTTCGAAAGCCGTCTGCATTCTGTAAAACGTGCAAAACGAAATAAATACATCGGCACAGCCGAGACATTCGAATTAATTCGAATCATTCATTCATTTCGTTTGTCGTACAAGATAATGAGCGCAGCAAAAGATGCCGACGAGTCTGTAAGTGGTTGTGTGTTCTAAACAAAATTTTCGATTGCTTTTTGTTGTTTTCTTTCTTCTTTTTTGTTACGCACAGCAAAACATTCTCATTCTTTTGCAAAAAGGTAAATGCATTCGAATTAATTCGAAACCAACCTCTCATTCGAACTCATTCAATTCGTTTCTCTTTGTTTCAATGTTGTGCGACTAAATCTGACGTGAGCGCACAAATTCTATTTCACTCAATTCATTTTGAACATTGTTAATTCGAACGTCGTGTGTGTGCCTTCATGCAGACCTCTAGTTTCTATGTATTTTTAAAATAAAATTAAAACATCACAGCTTTATTACCAACAAATGCAGTTAATTTTAATATATCAATTAATTGAATTAAAGACAAATTTGAATCTTCCAAAATGTTAAAATTTATATGCAACCAGGTTGGCATATTCAATATTAGTTGGTTTTGCTTATTTCGTCTATTTTATTTACTTCAATGCAAAAGTGATTTAGGTAAAATGCAAATTTATGACTTAAAACAACTAAAATGTTGAATTTTTTAAATGAAGTTTAGCGAGGAAGACAATATATTACAGTTCTTGATACTCTGTTTCCTTTAATAACTTGAAATAAGAGATAATTTAACCAAATCGCCTGTAAAAAAGTATCCGATTTCAAAACCGTCAAAAGCGGTTTGTGTTGGAATTGAGACGAAAGCGGTTTCCAGCACAGGCCGGTATACATATATCTATATAAATAAAACTCATTCGCCTCATGTTTCTTGGCTCATCACTTGAGTACAGCTTGACCGATTTGGCGAAAATCTACCGAGAATGTCGGAAATGGTGGATAAAAGTTTTCATATATAGTAGAGCCCTACACGCGTCAACACTAAATACTAAAAATATCCTCTCTCGCTCAATGGAAACTTTTGCTATATGCACACTATCAATAGTCAAACTGTCTGAGCTAGCACACTATAAAATTAACTTATGTAGTGTTGCTTATCGACGAACTAGTTGAATTCCTAAATAAAGGCTGTGTATCGCAGAGTCGTGTCGGTTTCATAGTATGCGTAGTGTTGGTACTGTCGCTGTGTTGATACTATACACACTATTGCTATTGATAGCGTGGTTACACTGCTTCAAATTAGGTGTTTAAAAACTAGGTGTTAACACTGTTTTTTTTGTTATGCAGTCAGATGTTTTTTGTTTTGGTTATACATACAAAAGGAACGTTGGGGCTAATTGTGAGAAATTAAAATGGAAATTGTGTGAAAAATACATGGCTAAGAACAATTCGCAGTGTATGCAAATAATTCTTGCAACTTCCTACTTCATTCCTGCTACTTATTTTATTAAAATGTAAAAATAAAATTACAATTTAAAATTTACTTCTAATTGTTTTGTACAATGATCGGCTTTTTTATGTTTGATTTTTTGGAACACAGAAATATAATTTTTTTTGCGGCGTTCAGTTTTTGGGAAATTTACTTTTATTTCTCTGATAACTTTTCAAATTCGTTTTAATAAATGCGGAATGATAGTTATTTCACATTTCTTTTCCTTTACAAATGAAACGAATCTTTTGTATGGGTTATTTATTCAGAATAGCATTTAATGATTTGCATTCCAATTTATTCAGCGTTGCAGACACTTCAATCGTCTGCACAAGAAATCCGGTTCCTTTATTATACTCTTCACGCTGTGAATAGTATTATAAGTTTGTCATGAAGTTTGCCACAGAAAAAGACATCGGAGACCCCCATAAAGTATATATATTCTTGATCAGCGCGACGAGACGATTTGATCTAGCCATTTCCGTCTGTCTGTCAGTATGTATGCAAACAAGTCCGTCAGTTGTTGAGCTAGAGAGCTGAAATTTTGCACGGAGCTTTCTTTATATCAGTACATTTGTTGGAATCAGCTGAATCGGACCATTAGGGGGTATCCCCCATACAAACTGTGATCAAAAAGAAAGTTCCTATTAGAAACACTTTTTGTTTTTTGTACTACCTGTTAAAAAAAGAATTCCAATGCATGCATGTACAATAGAAACAAATGTTCTTTTATATTTCTTTCGTTTTTTTATCATGTTCCATTTTGATTGTTAACATTCGCTAATTACCTCTACTTGAAATAACACGCATGATGATCGCAAGTCGTATACTGGGTACGTATACTTCATGGCAGGGGGTCCGATATCCTGGAAATTGGTAAAACAACGCAGCATGGCACTCAGTAGCACCGAGGCTGAGTACATGGCATTATCAACAGCATGCCGAGAGGCTATAGCTCTACGAAGGTTAATAATAGAAATCGGATGTGGCGATGATAACAGTCCCACAACTGTGTACGGCGACAATTTGAGTGCACAACAGCTGGCAAAAAATCCTGTTCATCATGGCAGATCAAAACACGTAGATATACGATATCATTTTGTACGCGAAATTGTTAACGAAGGTCAGATTGCATTGAGTTACATTCCCACTGGTGAAATGATAGCAGGTATTTTGACTAAGAATTTGCCTAAGAATAAGCATGTTAAATTTTTGAAAAATCTGAGATTGTTGTAAACATGCTTGCATTGAGGAAGGGTGTTAAAATGTTTCATATCCAAAGAATTCCAATGCATGTATGTACAATAGAAACAAATGTTCTTTAATTTTTGTTTCGTTCCTTTATCATAATTTTCCATTTTGATCGTTAACATTCGCTAATTACCTCTACTTAAAATGACACGCATGACGAGATCGATATCATTTTGGTTTTATGTACTATATTTAAATAAACAATGCCTGGCAACTCAACACTATCAACTAAAAATGTGGACATTATAAGATTCTCATCCATATTGTATTAAATTTAAAAATAAAATTACAATTTAAAATTTACTTTAAATTGTTTTGTGCAATGATCAGCTGTTTTACGTTGGAACGCAACAAAAAAGGAGAAAGACAGTCGAAAATTACCTAAAATAGGCAGAAATGGACCAACACTAACACGACTGACCATTTTGAGTTGTGCATCAAAATCGGATCAACATTTGCATCACATTTTGCAACAACAACCCCAGAATGTCCTCACTTTTCCTTGTGGTTGTTGTCGATTTTGATCCGGATCAGCTATGATTTGAATCATGCATGTCCCAGTGTGAAAAGTCTATTAAAGTCATGTTTTCAAATCAAACATCTCAGATAACATCTCAGATAATTTATTACATATGTCTATATCATTTAAAGAACTCTTTTTGAGTTCAGAAGCAGAAACGAGCGCCGGGACTACTAGTAGTACATAAAATCAAAAAAAAAAAAAATGAAAACTCAGTGGTGTCCTGGAACACCCGGGTGGAACGAAGTTCCTTTTCTGCTGTAATATTCGTTTCATTATTTTCTGATTCTCATTATCTCATTATATTAACGTGAAAACGTTTTTAAAATGGGTATACAATAATATATGTATATCGTGACTCAAAAGTCGTTACGCCAAGTAATTTGTATATTATGAAAAATAGTTTTGTGGTGTAGCGTTTTGCAGAATGTCAACAAGGGGGGAGGAGCGTTCAAAGAGGAAACGTCTTTTTCTTTTAAAGTATGTTGCTTGAGAAGGGATTGCCCTATTTGACTGATTTTTCTTTTTTTATGTTCGTTATAGGTCAATTAGAAGAATGTGAATGGAAAATCCACCGGGAAAGTGGGAAATTTCTTTTTGTATAATTATTATTTAGAAAAAATTGAAAAATTAAATACGAACAGTGTCATAAAATGTAAGATGTGCAAGGGGAAGAAGAGGAAGATGAAAGAATGAAATAGTCAGGCGTATGTGTGAGTGTGTGTATAGGCATTTTCATCGTTTACAAATTTTATAAAGACAGTTAATTTTTCTTTTATTTTTATTTAAATAAATGTGTTATATATTAATATAATAAATATTTAATTTTTTAATAAATATTCAATCTACGAGGGGGGACCCAAAAACAACGGGAATTACGCTGTGGTGAAGGGAGAGTGGGGGAACCTATTGTTTGACCATATGTCCGTTAGTGTGACGCCATCTGCGTCAGTGTGCAAAGTTGTGTCGCTGTGAATGCATCGGTTCGCCTGTGAAATTTTTTTTAGTAAACCAACTTTTTACATTTCGGCGAAAACGTAATGGCACATTGTCGAGAACAACGCGCGGCTGGGTAATTTTGTGGGGAAATCGGCCACAGAAACTATTGTTAATGCTTATGACTGCTTATGGTGATGCTGCCCTAAGTAAAATCAGAAATTACGATTGGTTTTCACGTTTTAAAAATGGAGAAATGTCTATTGAAGACCACCTTCGTTTAGGACGCCCCTCAACGTCAAGAACTGATGAAAACGTCGACAAAATCAATGCCCTCGTTCGTGAAGACCGTCGCCGAACCATTGATCAACTGTGTGAGATGTCAGGAATGTCATGGAGTTCAATTCAGAGAATTTTATCCGAAGATTTGCACATGAGAAGGGTTGCAGCGACTGGTTCTTCCATCATGACAACGCGCCGGCCCACACCGCCCTTTCCGTGAAGCAATTTTTGACCAAAAACGCCATGATACCGATTGTCCACCCCCCATACTCACCGGGTCTAGCCCCCTGTGACTTCTTTTTGTTCCCCAGACTCAAAATGAATATGAAAGGAAAGCGTTTTGCCACTGTGGAGGAGGTGAAACAAAAATCGCTGGAAGGCTTAAAGGAGATCCCGATGAGTGAATTTAAAACTGTTTTGAACAATGGAAGAATCGTTTGGAGAAGTGCGTTGTGGTCAATGGAGAATACTTTGAAGGTGATCAAATTTTGGTGTTAAAATATTAAGAAATAAAGAAGTTATGACGAAATTCCATTTTTTTTGGGTCCCCCCTCGTATACTAATATAAAGAGGAAATGTTTGTATTTTTATTTGTATTGAATAGTATCAAAAACTACTTAACCTATTTTAAAAATTCTTTCACCTATAGAAAGCTACATTTTAAGCTAGTGACATAGGCTCTGCTTTATTTTTAAGAAAATTAGGGATATTTTAATAAATATTAATAAATATTTTATAAACATATAAAGGTGCTTCATGACGACACAGCACGACGAACGAACGCACGATCAAATATGAAGCGAATAATAGTAGAACAGAACAAAATTCAATGCTTGCACTCTCTGTCTGTTCCGTTAACAGCATAATTTTCCTTAAACATTTTATGTACTTTTTATTATTATTTAGAAAATAAAATGTGAGTAAAACCAGTGTTTAAAATAATTCAGTCGAAGTAGCAAAAGTTGTAAAATTTTTACCTTTTACACCTTCCACTATTTTCAACTTTTCAATATGAGCTGTTGCATCTGCTTATGTTTCTGAAAAAAACATAAGTCGCATGCGAAGCAAAATCAAAAAATAAGCACTGACAAAAATCAAAGCAGCAGCAGCACTCGACGTTGATTTTTCATTTTGCTGCTGCTTTCGGTCACTAGCACAAGTCGAAGCTGCAGCACGTTTAGTCAGTCAGTTGCATTCGTGGCATTCGTCATAGGCGACTCTTGCCTGTTTTTGATTTTTGCAATCTACTATAGTTTCAATTCTTACTTTTTTGTTTAGATGGCTTGGTAGCGTACATGCTACGTTTTGTTGTGTCTGTGTGTGACGATTGGCCAATACTATTTTCTTCACTTCATCAATGTTTTCGTCTGTTGTTGACGTGCTAGTGCTTCCGGCACGCTCTTCGTCGTTTACATCTTCTCGGCCCTCTGAGAACATTTTGTACCACCGATAAACGTTGCTTCGGTCCAATCTAGCCACAAGAAAATCGAATATACGTAGCCCGCGATACAAACAAACCTCGTACATAGATTAATATCGAAAAAATCTGGACTTTCGACTTTTCTTTAATAATAATGGTTCATAAAAAACGTTTTCACGCAAAAACAATAACGGTAGTGTAGCGATACTACCTGCTCCGAATTTTCTTTATAGCTGTGTGCTTTGGTTTTAGGTTTTTTAAAAACTTTTATTTAACTTAAGAAATATTTTTTTTAAATGTTATCATCATATTGATTTGCTGATTCATGATTTTGTGTTTTTGTTATTGTTGTATTTATTCTCTCATTTATTGATAACTGCATACGCAGAAAAGTATTGCGCTCTTCTTTCTGTATATGATCACCATATATATATTATGATGTTAACTGAGAGCGAAACAATATCGAAAGAGGGTGTTTTTGTTGTTGTTTTTTTTTCCTTCCATTTATTATAATGAGAATGCACAAGAGTATTGCCAAAGACTACAATAACTACAAAAACTACAATATAAAGACTGGACAGTTCGCTCTCAAAATTGTTCTTGACGTTTTTGTTTTTGCAGTAGAACTAGGTCCTTGTTTTCACGTAGCACCATGCTCAGCAGTTTGTGTCGTTTCTTCTTTATTGACGCATTCGTTGATTTCACGCGCATTAGAATGCTAGCAACTATTTTCACATTCCTCATTTCATTTCATCACCCGCACGCTACACAAGCCAAATGAAATGAACAAACAATGAAAGACGTGAAAAAAGACAAAGAAAAAAGACAAAGAAAAATGGCGGCAGAACTGCAAAGTAAGGTAAAGTGAGCGAAAACAACAACACACCCACACACCCATATATAAAAAGCATTACGTTTTTTTGTTATGTGACGATTTCTAAAATTTTACACCTACCGCAAGCCGCGTAAAAGAACTTCGTTCCAAAAAATCTGATAAGAACATGAATTTGGATTTGGGCTGGAATGGGAGGTACACCCCTTAGTGGGTCGATTTAGTTAATTCCAACAAATGTATTTTGTATGATGAAATGAAAGCCCTCTAGCTCAGAAACTGCGGGACTAGTTTTCATACATACAGACTGACAGCCGGATTGATGGACTTGGCTAAATGAACTCATCGCGTCGCGCTGATCACGAATATACGAGTATATACTTTATTATGTAGTCTCCGATGTCGCCTTCTGTGTGTTACAAACTTCTTAATAAACTTATAATACTATTCACTGCGTGAAGAGCATAAGATTGACAGATTTTATAGCGGTTAGGGATGATCATTGTATGTCGGTCGGAGCGTTTGATTTAATTTTTTTTCTTTAGTATAGTTAAGACGTGAAAAGGTATTTATTTTTGTCGTTCTGTGTGTATGGTTACTTTATAATTTAAGCACTTTGAGCTATTGAACTTATAGTGAATTTACACCAAGCAAGAATCGATTCTTTGTTGAATCGACCATTGAATCGGACAACAACCACATGGAAAAATGTCAGTTTTTGTTGTAAAATGTGAATCGATTCTGGTAGATTCAACAATGGAATCGGTTTTGAATCGAAAAAGGGCTGGAAAATTTCTACTAGTATTGGATAAAACAGCTGATCATGGCACAAACAATTTAAAGAAAATTTTAAATTGTATTTTTTTTTTAAATTTTAATAAAATAAGTAGGATGAATGAAAAAGGAAGCTGCAAGAATTATTTGCATATACTGCGAATTATTCTTAATCATGTATTTTTTACACAATTTCCATTTTAATTTCACACAATTGGCCACAACGTTCTATTTGTATATGTAAACGCAAAATCGATTCTCAATGAATCACTTTGGTGTAAATTCACTATTAAATTCGATACTGGCTAGAGCCCTGCACAAATCAACACTAAACTAATAAGTATTCCCTCTCACTTCATGCACACTGTCCCCACCAACACACTAAAAAACCACTCGTGTGGTGTTGTAAATCATTCAACTATATAGTTGAATTTGTTAACAGTGTTATACCGAGTCATAGTAGAAGGGATGAAATGGATCGTTTCAAACGCATTACTCGTTTTCGTAATGTGCACAGTGTTTTTGATACAGTCCATTTCCTCTCACTCGCACTCTCTCAAAACAATTACTGCAGACAGCGACTTTCGCAAACGACCAAATTACGAAGACAAGCGAGACGCAAATCGACTCTTGAATAAACAAATACTCGTACATACTATATATCTAAAGTTATACTAACAATGTATTTTCAAACAGATGCCGAGTCACACGACAGTATATTTTTATATTACTCTGGGTCTTCACGCAATCGCACAAACTTCACAGCTTTGTGCGTTCATAAAGTAGTAGGCGCATTTCATTGAGCATTCATCGTTGCTTTCAACGCAAGGTATTTAATGTGCATTTCATGTGATCAGAACAGCTGTTCTTTGTTTTGGTTATACACACAAATGGAACGTTGTGGCAAATTGAATTTAAAATTAAAATTGTTTGATAAATACGTGACTGCTACGTATTTTTATTTTTTTTTTTTAATTTCCCAATTGTTTTTGTATTTTTTATCTATTAATATTAGACACTCATACATGTTTCGAAAGGGTTGACAATAATTTTTTGAATAAATCTAGACAAAAAATGTTTAGATTTTAGAAATTTGTTTATTAAATACTTTATAGTGCCAGATCTGCTGGCCTTGTCCTTTTAATTCGTCTGGTTCTTGTGAGCTCGTCAATCGGAAGATTACTTAAATCGTTGTTTACATGGTTTGCTAGTTTTAATTGGTGTTTTCTGCTCATTTGTTTAATTACTTCATCCACTGGTGGTATTCGTAAGTCACGATGAATGTCGTCATTTCGGATATACCATTCAGCATTGATTAACATTCTTAATATGTTTGATTGTTGTCTTTGTAAAAGTGATATGTTTGTTGACTTTGCTGTGCCCCATAGCTGAATTCCATAAGTCCAGGTGGATTTGATAATGGTCTTATATATTAGCAGTTTGTTGTCAGTTGTTAAGGCTGAATTTTTTGAGAGAAGCCAATATAATTGTCGGAATTTTATTTTGACTTTGTCTCTTTTCTTTTGAATGTGAAATTTCCAATTTAATTTGTTGTCTATATGAATTCCTAGATATTTTGCCACGTTTTCAGTGGGAATATCCGTATGGTTGATTTGGAGCTTCTGTGGTTGGTATCTTGTCCTCGTTGTGTAAATGACATGGACAGTTTTTTGTTCATTTATTTTGATTTTCCATTTATTAAACCAGAGAAAAAGAACGGTGTCATCTGCAAAAGTAGCGATCATTGGTGATTCTTCTGCGGGGGTAGGTATGTTTGCTGTATATGAACTGTATAGTAGTGGCCCTAGAACGGTTCCTTGTGGAATTTCAACTTTGATTTGTCTTAACGATGATCGGCAGTCTTTGTATTTAACATAAAATATCGTCCAGTTATATAACTTTTTACTATGTTGTATAGAGGTTGTGGTAACTGGTGTTGTAGTTTGTGTAATGCCTTCATGCCAAACTTTGTCGAACGCCTTTTCTACATCAAGAAAAACACCTACGCAGTATTTTTTGTCATCTAAATCTGATTATATTTTTAGAGTAACCCTATGGACTTGTTGTATCGTCGAGTGTTGTTGTCGGAATCCGAATTGATGATCTGGAATTGCACGCCTGTCTTGTAATATTGGGTTTATTCTGTCGTGTAGTAGCTTTTCAAATATTTTGCTTAGAATCGGAAGTAAGATAATGGTAGTACTGGATCTTTACCCGGCTTATGTATAGCGATTATTTCTGCGATTTTCCAAAGTAATAGAAAGTGTTGAGTTTTTAATATTGTATAAAATTAAAACTTAGGAAAAAAATTTGCAAAAATGTGTTCATCATATTGTATCACGTACGTCTTTTCGTTGGTTATGCTTTGCTGATTCATTGTTTTGTGTTTTTGTTATTGTTGTATTTATTCTCTCATTTATTGATAACTGCATACGCAGAAAAGTATTGCGCTCTTCTTTCTGTATATGATCACCATATATATATTATGATGTTAACTGAGAGCGAAACAATATCGAAAGAGGGTGTTTTTGTTGTTGTTGTTTTTTTTCCTTCCATTTATTATAATGAGAATGCACAAGAGTATTGCTAAAGACTACAATAACTAAAAAAAAACTGCAATATAAAGACTGGACAGTTCGCTCTAAAAATTGTTCTTGATGTTTTTGTTTTTGCAGTAGAACTAGGTCCTTGTTTTCACGTAGCACCATGCTCAGCAGTTTGTGTCGTTTCTTTTTTATTGACGCATTCGTTGATTTCACGCAGCATTAGAATGCTAGCAACTATTTTCACATTCCTCATTTCATTTCATCACCCGCACGCTACACAAGCCAAATGAAATGAACAAACAATGAAAGACGTGAAAAAAGACAAAGAAAAAAGACAAAGAAAAATGGCGGCAGAACTGCAACGTAAGGTAAAGTGAGCGAAAACAACAACGCACCCACACACCCATATATAAAAAGCATTACGTTTTTTTGTTATGTGACGATTTCTAAAATTTTACACCTACCGTAAAAGAACTTCGTTCCTAAAAATTGCAATTTGGAATTTATTTAAAATTGTTTTGTGCAATGATGAACTTTTTATTTTTTTATTTTCTTTTTTAGGGTTCCGTACCCATAGAGAACTAACGGGTCCGTCCGTCCGACTCCTGCTCTATCTCATGAACCGTAATAGGTAGAGAGTTGAAATTTTCACAGATTGTGTAATTCACTTGTGTATAGAGCGACAAATACTAAAAATACACAGTTTTAGAAGCATTGTTCTTTAATTTAATCTTTTGTTTAACTACTTTTTTTTAGTATACTTTTAAGCTGTTAATTGTAGTATACTTTTAGGCTGTTAAATATGCACATAATTTAATATTTTGAGCAAAAAATCTTGTACGATGGTACGGAACACTCTGTGTACGAGTCCGACTCACACTTGGCTAATTTTTTTTATTTTGTGCTAAAGTGCTTAGTTATTTACAAAAGAAGAGAATACATTGTTAACAAGTAGCTTTCAACTGAAATATGTACATATTAAAGATATTTTATAATTGAATATAATTTTTTAATTATTTAATAAGGAAAACAAAAAATAATCTACTTTGATTAGACTAGGTGAGAGACCAATTCTTATTAGTACTTACCAAAGGATAGGGCTAAAAGGATGGATGAGCGTAACATTTAATGCTGTGTAAAAAAATTTCTTTGGGCACTTGTTTTTTAGTCCTTAATATGATAAGAAAACCCGCATAGTAGGTTTATTGGAGGGTAGCCCTCGGGAGATTCTGAGCGGTTTCCAGGTTTGTGAATGGCTAATATTTTGGCAACTTTCCATTTCCGTCGGAAATAGCCAATGCGTATGGAGTGGTTAAAAATGACTGTTAAATAATTTACGGCAAGTTTTTAATGCATATATTTGATATGGAATCAGAACCTGGAGCTTTCTTATTTTAAAGGGATCGGATTTTGTCACATATTTCGGCAGCGGAAAAACTAGGAACATTGTAGTTTTCAATATTTTCAGTCGCTTCAAGTGATGCATTTACTAACTCAACAGTGCTAAGGTTAGAAAGTGAATCTGACTGGTGTTTTTGTTCAAAAATTTTTTGATTTGATTTTTCATCCTTTGCGGTAAACACCTGATCATTAAAGCGGAAACTGGGAACAAAATTTTTTTTTTATTTTATAATTTTTGCAATTTTCCAAAACGGTTTTGAGGAGGGCTCAAGAGTTGATAATTTGGTAATCCAATATTTATTGTTCAACTCAATTAGCTTAGATTTAATTAACGGGCTTAAAATGTTAAGTCTAGCTTTAAAAATTGGGTGCCTATTTCTAATCCACAGCATTTATATTGAGTTTCTGTCAGTCATAAGTACTCTGAAAGACGCAGGACGTTTTAATGCAAATGGTTTATTTTTTTTTTTTGGGACAGCAAGTTCAATATATAACTGTAGGGACAAGTTTTTAAACATACTATCAATTAATTCAGTGATGAGATGATAGTCTAACGAAAGACAATTTTCAAAATTTGAATTTAGCATTCTTTTCAATAGTTTCCAATTGGCCTTAGAGTACTGTAAAATTGTATTTATTGTAGGATGTATTTTTATGTTTTAAATGTGGGAGGTGATCAGACTAAAGGTCACTGAAAGTTTTGGGTTTAGTTAAGCAGTTTGAAGGTCGTCGTGCTTTCAGTATACTCAAGGGGATAAACGCAAACCTAGGTTTGTGTCGTAATTGAGTGTGCTGAAGGAAGTCTGGTCTATCACCTCCACGAGGTGACGGCTGGAAACAGTTGTAGTATGTCTCAAACCGGACGTGTCATTAAGACATGTTCAGTTAGGTCATGCGGCAAGCTCGATAAGATAGATCAGGTGGAGGGGGTAAACCCTCTTAAATAAAATCTTCCCTAACCCAAGGTGTTATGCGTCCCGTGCCTATTGGATGGTTTGCAGCCAGGAGACAAACCGGCTGTATCATAACGGTGCTGCCTCGATACCGGGTCACCTCGATGTGGATCTATGACCTTACCGTGGTATGGGGCGCTGCCACGGTGGACCACTAAGTTCCCCTCCCAACCAAAGGACTGCCAACTGCCTATGCAGGCGGCGGTCAATTATGAACATGGAAAACAACAAACCAAAAACAAGTATGGACATGCAGTCCCTAAATGCAAAGCCACAACCTGGCCCAAGCCAGGTCCACGTGCCTACTACCGAAGCTGGGACAACCGAGCCTAGTGGAAGTAGTAGCACTAGACTGCCTAATAAGGCTATCACCTGCACGGGTGCACCTGTAACCGGGAATAAACCTGTTGGAATCGGAAGTACCGGTGCAGGGTGTAATGTCGTCACCCCCCTGTAGCTAAGCTCATCAAGCAGTGCCAAGCAGTCGTTGACAGAAGCAACGCTAAAGGCACGATCACGCCAGAGAGCTGGAGGAAAGTTGAGGCCAAGCTAACAAGCGTGTTCTTTCAAATCTTGGCCCACCTCCCTTTTGCCGCGATATTGGGTGGCACCAAAACCACGTTAAACTAGTCGCCTGTGCTGATCAGAGATCTACTGATCTATATAAGATAGCCATCTCCAGGATTGGTGAGGTATGGCCAGGGTCAAGGTTCGACGTTTTATCAAGGGAGGATATCCCTTCTTTGCCAAGAGCAAGGGCATGGATCCCAGCCGAACCATCAGACCCGAAGATGGTACTTGAAACGATCAGGGTGTGCAACCCTGATCTACCAACAAAGACCTGTAAGATCACCAAGATGGAGGAGCCAAAAGGCGAGTTCCGTACTGCAACCTTCGTGATCGGTACAGACTTGCTAGAACCTCTATCGAGATTGGAAGGGGTCATTAGCTACGGTTTTGCATCAATAAAGATGAAAATCTATAAAAAAGGATGGAATGCCACCGGCTAACAAAGATCCGGTCACATCCTCAACTTCGGAAGAACCACAAGGTACCGCAACAGAAGCGGTTGCATCCGCCAACCTGTTACTCCGTTTGGCAAGCAGCGTATACCACATTGTCCTGATACAGGAACCATGGGTAGTCCATGGTCTTGTATGCGGGCTCAGGAATAAAAATTACAAAATCTGTTACGTACACAATCAAGGTAAGGCCAGAGCATGTGTGCTGGTAAGAAGAAAATTAGCTGCATTTATGCTCTCTAATTTCAGCGATGCAGACCAAGTCACCATCAGTCTTGAAGCAGGTGGTGAACGGATGTGGCTAACGAAAAGCTATCTGGCCCATGACCGTGACGGACAAGACAAATTTTTAAGGATCTGGTAGCGCAGTCACATAGGCTGGGAGCCAAGCTAATTGTCGGTGCAGACGTCAACGCGCACCATTCGGTGTGGGGCAGCACGGACATCAATGCAAGAGGTGAGTGTCTTTTTGATTTCATTATTGGCTCTAATCTCCAGATTTGCAATAAAGGTAACAAACCAACCTTCATTGTTAGTAATAGGAAAGAGGTAATTGATGCTACTTTTGCCACTAGCTCCGTTTATGAGAAAATAAGTAAATGGAAGGTTTTGGAAGAACATTCCTTCTCCGACCATAGGTATATCTCATTTGAAATTAGCAAAACCCTACCAAATCCCAAGCTCGTCCGGAATATTAGGAAAACAGATTGGGATAAATATGTAGGCTTAGTAGGGAACAACCCTGAAACCCATGCATGCAGCACTCCAGATAGTTTAAGCAAGCTAGAAACTTTGGTAGAATCTGTAACAGCAAACCTGAATGCAGCATTGGCGCAAGCATGTCCGATAAGAAAACCGAGAGGTATAGCCAAACCTCGGTGGTGGACAGGCGAGCTAAGTAAGCTTCGGGATAGCAGCAGACATGCCGTTAACAAGGCAAAATATACTCGCCTTTAAGAAGAATGGAGAGGCTATAAAGAATCTCTAAAGGTCTACAAGAAAAGAAACGAGCTGCGTAGAGGCAATCTTGGAGATCTTTCTGCAAAGAAGTGGAAAGTGCATCCGAGGCTTCTAGACTCCGCAAAATTCTGGCAGGAAGCTCCCAAAATTGGGAACTACTGCAGAAGGTGGACGGTTCGTTCACCACAACACGCACTTTCCGGGATGCTCGGACAACACTGAGCAAGACGCGGACAGTCTAGTGAATGGTCGTAAAATCAGAATAGATGCGATATCTGAGGACCGACTACTATGGGCAATTAACGGGCTTAAACCTTTTAAATCTTCGGTGCCAGACGGGATTCACCCAGTGGAACTACAGAAAACCATTGGACACTTGACTGGCAAGTTAATGGCAATTTTTAAAGGTTGTCTCAAGCTTGGCTACATACCTCAGGGATGGAGACGGGTTAAGATAGTTTTCATTCCAAAGGCAGGTAAAAGCTCGCACACCCATCCAAAAGACTTAAGACCGATCTCTCTATCTTCCTTTCTACTGAAGACACTAGAAAGGCTGATTGAAATCTATTTAAGACAGGAGGTTGATCTCTCAATCTCAATATGCCTATACCAAGAGGAAATCGGTTGAAACAGCACTACATTCCCTCATCTCCACTGCGGAGGGACCACTGCATCGGCAGGAGTTCACCTTAGCAGCATTCCTCGATATAGAAGGGGCATTCAACAACGTTAATGCGAGTGCGATCACTGCAGCACTCACTGACCTCAGAACGGAATCGAGCCTAGTGGAACTTATCGACAAAATGCTAAAAAGTAGAGTCGTTGAAGCAGATCTGGGAGATTCCAAACTTCGGAAGGCAGTGAGAAGAGGAACACTGCAAGGTGATGTCCTTTCACCGTTTCTATGGAATGCAGTAGTAGATAAATTACTGGTAGTTCTAGAATCAATGGGCTGCAAAGTGATCGCCTACGCGGATGACGTTGTTATTGCCGTTTCTGGAAAATACATATCTACTCTGAGAGAAAATGTTTAATGATCTCGGAGGAGACCAAGTACTTAGGCTTAATCATTGACAGGAAACTGACATGGAAGCCAAATACTCTAGAAAGATCTAGGAAGGCTAGCGTGGCACTCTATGCCTGTAGAAGAGCAATAGGCAAAACATGGGAATCAAACCTAAAACTGTATATTGGATCTATACATCAGTTGTCAGACCCATTCTCCTTTACGGAAGTGTTGTCTGGTGGACTGCGATGCAGAAGAAAACCTACTGTGAAATGATAGGTAAGGTTCAAAGATCGGCGGAGGTGGCAATAAGTGGTGTCATAAGAACTACGCCAACTATGGCGTTGGACATCATCTTACACCTGCCACCGATCGATCTTTTCTGCAAACACTTAGCGGTATGCTCAGCCATTAGACTCAAGGCAAGCTAACAATGGAAAGGGAGTTCGTAGGGACATGCAAGCATACTGAATTCCTACACTAACATTCCTACTCTACTTGATCGCCTTCCGTCATCTTTCTGCTTCGAAAGGAAATTCTCTGTAAGGTTTCCAACGCGGCAGGAATGGCTAGAAGATGATCCATCACAAAGTGCCCAGATCAAGATATTGTGTATATCTAAATGGATCTAAAATGGATACCGGTGTAGGGTCTGGAATTTATTGCGAAATGCCCTCAATCTGCAAACCCATTAAACTAATGGACCACTGCAGTGTTTTTCCGGCGGAAATAACTGCCATTCATGAAGCCATAAAATGGTTGCAGATAAGTAATATATCTGGCAAGGATATTTTTATTTTATCAGACAGCCAGGCTGTCCTAAAAGCCTTGGATACACCCCATACAACATCTAGGAGTGTCTCAGATTGCCGCCGATCTCTTAATGAGATGGCATCACAACTCTGTGCTGGGTTCCCGGTTACAGGGATATTGTAGGAAATTGCAGGGCTGACGAACTCGCAAGAGAAGGCATCAACCTGCCACACAGTAGGGGCATAGAGTGAGAGAATACGTTTCTTGGGTTCCCCCTTCCTAACAAGTATAGATAACCTATATCAACTAGGCATTAATAACCTCGTTCGGTTCATCAAAAGCTCAATTCGGTTGGGTGGTAGCTAGGCCCCTCCCTTGTGGCTCACAACGGACCCATCTTGCGGACTAAGTGGCATCACTCGTTTAGCGATGCAGCTACCTAACCTAACCTAAGCAGTTTGAAGAGCTTGTTATAATATTATTATGTCAAAAGTGAAGGGCTGAGATTTATAGTTAGCTGGTAAATAGGTTGGATCTTTGGGATATAGTATTGAAAACATACAAAAGAATGCAAGTTCTCGCAAGGTATTACCCCAACAGTTTGCCCTGCCAAAGTTCCATTGCCGATTTCTGCAATTTAAGTCGCCTCCCAACATAAAATTACCCTCAATACATGAGAGCTTTAGGAGATCATTATTAAACTGTTCCTTTCTATGCTTGGGGTCATTCATTGAGTTACAGTTTTTGTTGAGGCATTTTGCAAAATTCCCAGGAAAATGAGCGGAGAAGATTTTAAATGACGGTAGCTCAGTAGTGGGCGCGGTGATTTCATCTATTGTGAAGATATCAGGTGTTGCTTGTGCTGTGGCCTGTCTTAAATGGTTACTGAGGAGAGTGTGCTAGTGGAGTCAAGCGCTAACCGCACATTTTGTCGATTTGCGGTTTTAACGGCTGTGAAGTAATCGTTGTGGATTATATTACTACAACTGGTGCCGTTTAGGAAAGTATTGTTGTTGCGCTTTGTCGCCTGTTTATAATTTTGTGCTCTTTTTTCCAGTAGTGCAATGTAAGAAGCGCGACACGGGCATGATAGATTAGTGTGCAATTTGCACATTTGAATGCATCAGGGATTTTGCATGTAGATGTATGATGTTATCCAGAGCAGCGGACACATGATGCATTTATGACAACACTTGGATCCACGGCCAAAGATTTGCCAGTTGTAGCACTGGGTAAGCCTTGTACTTGATTTTGACTTGTACTTCCAGCGGACTTTTATGTGGTTCATGCAAGAGTGTTGCTTTCGTAGTTGCTAGAGCGTACAAGAGCATTTGCAGCCATTTCGAGTAAATTTTTAGCTGTTTAATGTTGGCGAATTACAAGAATGAAAAGATCTATCAGCCAGATGATGACCCAAAGCATATTGCACGTAAAACCCGGAAAAAGATCTCAGTCCCCATTTCAGTTGGAGGAGTGGCCGCCCCAAAGTCCAAATCTCAATCCGAGCGAAAATCTGTGACTATTGGAGAAGCATCAACAATCCAATAGAGTGCACACTATGAAAGATTTACTTTGAGATAGGGTGCAGCACAAATGGAATAATATTCGCAATATCCATGTTTACAAATCGGTAGAAAAAATGCTTGAGAATGTGTATTGATGTAAAAGACAAGGAATTTTGGACCAAAATTAAAAACAATAAAGCTCATTTTCGATACAATGTGCATAATAAGTAAATGCAGGTTGGCCTTGTTTTTTATTTTTTATTATCTCACCTATTATATTTTTTGCTAAAATAAGATTGGGGATTTTTTGCTAATAATATATCTTGGAAACCGTTAGACTTATGAAAAAAGGTAATGCAACAGTTTTTGTAGGCAATTTCCTATGCTACAATATTGTCTCACATTTTTTTTTCGATAACACCGTTTAGGAAAATACGAAAAACCGTTTTTTGTTACCTTCCCCCTTAACTCTTCTAGCGACACATGTGTTGATGGGGACTTTTGGGGTTTTGTTTACTACCATAAAAGGAATGCTCATGGAAAAATTCAGGTTTCTCCTAATTATTCCGCAGATTGACGTTGTTTTTAGCTAAGTATACATTTTGTTAATGATCTCCCTTTCTCCATCTCACATTCTCGTTTGCTCATGTACGCTGATGAAGTAAAATTGTTCCTTTCAATTAATAATGGTGCCTCCCATCTCAGACTCCAAGAGGATCTTGATTCTTTACATTCTTGATGTTCAGCGAATTACTAATATTTAAATATCTCCAAAAGTAAGTTCATGATGTATCATCGGTGTAAACCTCATTTGTTTACATACACGATTGAAAACGTCCAAATCGAGCGAGTCTCTGCTTTTAATAACCTCGGTGTCCTGTTTGATCCCAAGCTGTGTTTTAACCAACATATCTCTTCTATCGTAAATAAAGCGAAGAGTAGTTTTGGTTTCATTAAACGTTGGTCTTTTGAATTTAATGACCCTTATATCATAAAGACTCTTTTTATATCTCTTGTGCGTCCACTCCTCGAGTATTGCTCTTGCATTTGGTCACCGCAATATATAAATAATCAAGTTCGAATTGAGTCTGTACAGAAACAATTCCTCCTGTCTGCCCTTCGTGGCCTAAACTCGAATCCCTCTGGATGAACATGATCAAAGGAACGTAGTGAAAAGGTTGAATGGTGTGTGACAGCGAGTAGACATGATCAAAGAAACGATCAGCATTCTAATGCCCAAGTCACACTAAACAAAAGCGAACAATTTTGAAGCTGCCGTTATATAACCAAAACAAAAAACAGCTGTTCATAAAAAGCGAAAGCGATGTGTGAACGGCAGCTTCAAAATTGTTCGGCTTTGTTTGGTGTGACTTGGGCATTAAGGTGGAGATACACAAATGACGTTTTCTGCAAACCAGCTTTTGCTCCGTTCGTGCGTCAAAAAAAAAAGTTGAAATGTATGAAATCGTATGGACCGAGTTACATAGCTTGCTCGCAAACGCAGCAACTCAAAAAGTCGAACAACTTCAACAGAAAACAGAATTGGTGAATGGAAAAAGAACTGGAAGGTTTCTTTCTACCAAACGCCGATCAAGTTCGTGAATCAGCCGAATCGGACCACTAGGGGAGTACCCACCATACAAAAACCCATTTAAATTAATGTTCTTATTAGAAAAAGGTTTTTGTTTTTTGACGTATCGAACTGAAATTTGGACACTATAAGTTTCTGGTCCTTATCCACCAACCATATAAATGATGATCTTGATCCTAGGGTTACCCGCAGGGGTACCTCCCATACAAAACCTCTTTCAAATTAAAGTTCTTATTAGTTAAAAATCTTCCAAAGAAAGCTATGACCCGTGCCACAAGTTATGTCGGATTCATTAGCCTACCGACTAAAAAACCCCCTATCGCCTCAAGCCCCTTTCAATCCCTACGGCACCGCCGAAGCATTCCTTCGTAGGGAGGGATAATAAGCTTAAAAAATTTAAGCAGGCGCCATTGTTCGCTCATACATTCGAGCACCCCTCATAATGTTGGCAATTTCAGAAGAGAAGTATGCCCAGTTATCCACCGATGTTTCCATGCGCCTTACAATCTCATGTGAGCTGCAAGGAGATCCAAGGCGCGCATACACTCTTCGTCGCTCCGCTTCGAAACGGGGGCACTCATGAAGAAGATGCTCCGGATCCTCCACGACATCTCTGCACAGACCACAGAACGGATCCGCAGCGTGCCCAAACCTGTGGAGATACTGTCTGAAACAGCCATGGCCAGTTGCGAATTGAGTAAATTCGAACTCCACATCACCAGAACGACGCTTTAGCCAATTCGTAATATCTGGGATAAGCTGGTGTATCCTCCGCGACTCTGCCCTACTCCACCTGTGCTGCCAAATGTTCAGGTATCTGGACTTAATCTCCTCCATGTCAGCTACCTGAGAGGATGCCCGTGCGATATACTTGTCCCTGGCATCCAGGGCTTCCAGATCGATTGGCAGTCTACCTACAAGTACCCCCGCTGCATCGTCTGCCACTGTGCAATACGCCCTACAGATCCTGAGGTTAGCAACCCTGTGAACACTCCTTATACCACGGAGGTATGACTTGGTTGCAAGCGCCCCGGCCCAGATTGGAGCCGCATAAAGCAGTATGGATTTACTCACCGAACCTAACAGAACCCGAGATTGTTGTCTGGGTGCCCCTAGGTTTGGGAGAATCCTGGCCGGTTTTTGTGTGATGGCAGCTGCTTTTTTGGCTGACTCGTTTAAGTGCCACTTGAAACATAGTCGATGGTCCAAGAGTACACCCAGGTATTTGATGCAAGGCCTCGACTCAATAGAATGGCTCCTAATTCTCACCAAGAGTGTTTCCACCTTTTTTTCTGGAGCTCATAAGAACCAACTCGGTCTTATTCTCCGCCAGACCAAGGTGATTCTGTGTTAGCCATCTCCACGACGCTGTTACTGTCCTCTCTATTTTGGATGTGACCTCCCTCAGAGTCTTTGCTACCACGACAATAGCAATGTCATCCGCATATCCGACGATCTCCAACCCATCGAGTTTACAAATCCGCAGAATGCCATCATACATGACATTCCACAGAATTGTACCTAGTACCGAACCTTGTGGGACACCTCCAGCAATGTCAAATGTCCTAGTGCCTTCTTCCGAGTCACAGACCAGGATTCTCTCTTTGAAATAGGACACTACTATCCGGATTAGGTAGCACGGTATGTCCAAAATGCTTAGCGCGTTTATGATGCAGCTCCAATCTATAGAGTTGAAGGCATTTTTTACGTCCAGTGTGACCACTGTGCAATACTTCTTGTCACCGCCAAGCCATCTATTGCCATTTAAGGCCTCCCTTGCAATGCTTAAGACCTTTTGGATTGCTCCTACGGTACCCCTTCTCGGCCTGAAGCCAAATTGCACTTCAGCCAAACCATTTGGCGACTCCGTATACTGCTGCAATTTGGCGCAAATAATCCGTTCAAAGATTTTCCCAGTGGTAGTCAGGAGCCACAGGGGCCTATACGAAGATGGCAGCTCTGGGGCAGGTTTCCTTTCGGGATGAGAACCAGCCGTTGTTTCTTCCAGCATCTCATGCACCTTGAGAAAACCTCGCAGAAGACGTGATGTTCCGCTGCAATGGCTGTCTTAAGGATGACATTAGGGATGCCGTCCAGCCCAGGCGGTTTGTTTACCTTCACCCTACTCAAAGCCGCTTCTAGCTCAAGAGTGGTGATAGTGGGCACATTCTCATCTGCAACCTCAAGTGGTCGAAGTATCTTCAACATTCCTCTTGGTGGGAAGAGGGCGGCTACTATTTTTTCCATTAGCGAGGCGGAGGAAGGGACTGATGCCTTGAGTCCATCGAACTTGCGCGTTACAATTTTGTAAGCGCTGCCCCAAGGATTCTGATCCACTTCTCCTATCAGTCTGCAAAAGGCATTTCGCTTGCTCCTGCAGATCTCCTTGCTTAGTAGAGACTTCTTGTGCCGAAATTCGTCGAGGAAGAGAAGAGTATCGTGAGAAGCAGGATTCTTACTTCTGCTGCGCTGGAATCTTCTCCGTAATTGATGGCACTGCGAGCGAAGTTCCGCTATTTCATCAGTCCACCAGTATTTAGGTTTCCTGCCATTGCTTCTAGTCTTCCGAGGCATAGAGCCATCGCACATCCTTGTAAGACCCTTTATAAGTTGCCCGGATTGCTGACTCGCATTACCAGGCGCTACTTCAAACTCGGAGATAAACAAGTCCAGAGTTTCCTTATCCAGCTTCCAAGTTTTTCAAGCGATACCCAAAGCCCGCTTCCTCAATCTCAATCTTGATATAGTAAACCTTGCCTGAGGGGAAATACAAATTTGCATCGCAAGGTGATCACTATGGGTGTAGACATCTGTAATCTCCCATTTTATAGCACTGGCAATTGATGTGCTACAGAAGGTGAGATCTATTGCCGAACTGCCTCTCCCGTTGTCAAATGTGATTGAGTTGCCCCTATTAAGTAGAACCATATCCAGCGATGCAAATGATTCCAAAACAGCCCGTCCGCTCCTATTGGTGCTACTACAACCCCATTCCACTGCCCATGCGTTAAAGTCACCGGCGATTATGAGTGGGGATCTATGCCTCGCAGCACTAACCAGTCTATCCAGGAAGTCATCAAATGAACCATGACTGACGTTTGGCGATGTGTAGCAGCTGCAGAAATGGATACCCCATATTTTGGCAAAGGTGAAACCATCATACGAGCAGGGGTCTCTATGCTCAAAGGAAGCATTGCCTTGTAACCAGATAGCCGCTTTGCCACTAGCATTCTGCGTCCACACATTTAAGTCTTCCTTCGGCCTATGGAACTCACTAACTAGTAGTACATCAGCCTTCCTGTCTATGGCTGTTTGAGAGAGTCCTGCGCTGCACTGCACCTATTTAGATTAAGCTGCAGAAACTTAGTCATGCCTAGCTTTCAAATCACGCATGGCCTTCACACTTGTAACTCCCAGAAGCATGTGTATTCTTACCTTCCGGGCAAATAAGACACGTGGGATTTTCCCGACATGTCTTTGCAACATGTCCTTCAGCTCCACATCTCAGGCATAATTTTGAGCGGTTCGCACTATTCTTGCACCCTCTCGCAATGTGGCCATACTCCAAGCACTTGAAGCACCTTGTGGGACTTATATGTTGTCTCAGACGGCAACGAGCCCAACCCACCTTCAACGATCCCGCCTTAAGCAGAGATTCTGCCTGCTTGACCGGTAAGGTTATATTTGCTGTCTTCGTCCCATCTCTAGCAAATCTCATTGCTTTAATGGCAATGCTGGCAATGGGCTTGATTGCAGGAAATTTCCTAGTAATGGCTGCCCTCAATTCTTCTGCCTCTGTTACTTCATCCAGATCACGGAATTCTATAACTTCTAGCTGGGAAAGCGATTTCACCGTTGCACAGCTCTGCAGGGCTTCCTTAATCTCCTCCTTTAGGGCTTCCGTCTGTGCGCTAAAGATGGAGAAGAATGGGATGGTCGCTGCGTTTCCGTCTTCTTCTTCCGCTTCTTCCGATGCTCAGCTACTTGCCATTTATTTTCCTTTGGCTAAGGATTTTCATCTGCAACCCTCAATGTACACGTGCCGCTATCAGGATTATTATTTATACCTGATATCTTAACAGAGGATGCATCCTCCTTCGCTATTTTTACGCTAACCGCACGCTTCACCTGTGCTCTCCCATCTGCCTGTACACTGACCGTGGCGACGCTCACTGCTAGCCGGACAGTAGGCAACTTTTTGTTAATCTCGTCTCTGTGAAGATTTATTGCCGTAGCTAACAACTCCCTCATCTCGTTGTTAAAGTGCCGCTGCTTCTCCATCATCACAGCAAACTGCTCTAATTTCCTCATTGCGCTTGATGTATGCGGTTCCTCCGGACAATCTTCGTCCACTTGCCTAATGTTATCAGCCGTCGTCTTTTTTGGCTGAGGTGATTTCGACTTAGACGACCTAGCAGAAACTGAAATAGGCTCACCTAGTGCAACACCCACCTCTATCTCCCTTACTTCTGCATGCTCATTTGCTTGTGCCGACGGCGTATTCTCCACTGCGGCATTTGTGATTACCACCTCTGGCACAATTTCTGATCCTACTTTGAAAAAGGAGAGGGCACTTCATTTGCGCAGGATACCTCGCACGGTATCGTTTGTCGGATCTTCAGCCTTTCTTGGAGGCGAGCGGCAGTCCCGGAATACGCGGACGGACTGGAGCTCGCCCGGGGCAACGCAGCTTACTGAACTGCGTCCAATGTACACTCCCTGACCAGTGTCCAAAGTGGCTGGTTTCTGACCCACGTCACGTCTGCTGCCTCGGCAGAGCAGGCTCACATCACCCCTTCACCATCATTAGCGGAAAAACTAACAAC
>JAWNKV010000401.1:0-10708 GCA_035041805.1 Amiota mariae | reverse complement strand
CCTTACCATCGTACAAGATTTTTTGCTTTAAATATAAAAATATGTGCATATTTAATAGCCTAAAAGTATACTACAACTAACAGCTTAAAGTATACTACAATAAAAAAAATTATTAAACAAAAGGTTAAATTAAAGAACAATGCTTCTAAAAATGTGTATTTTTAGTATTTGTCGTTCTACATACAAGTGAATTACACACTCTGTGAAAATTTCAACTCTCTACCTATTACGGTTCATGAGATAGAGCAGGAGATGGACGGACTGACATCGTAAGCTTAGTAATAGGGTCAAGATAGCTATGGGTACGGAACCCTAAAAAAGACTAACTTTGGCTATGCCGAAGTTGTGATACTCTTCACGCCCCTTCTAGTAGTCCGAGATTCGTGAAAAAGGTTGGTGGATACGGGTCAGACACTATAGTGACCCAATTTCAGTTGCATAGTACCATAAACAAAAAAGTTTTTCCAATAAGAACTTTCATTTGGATACTGGTTTGTATGGAGGGTACCCCCTAGTCATCCGAGGGTCTTGAAATTTATGCGGTTCGTGGATATCGGTCAGAAACTTATAGTGTTCATATTTTAAGTCGATAGTATGAAAACCAAAAAAAGTTTTTCAAATAAGAACTTTCATTTAGATCCCGGTTTGTATAGGGGATACCCTCCTAGTGGTCCGATTTGACTGATTCCGACAAATGTACTGCGTATGGTAAAAAGAAAGCTCCGTGCAAAATTTCAGCTCTCTAGCTCAAAAACTGAGGGACTAATTTGCATACATACAGACGGACATGGCTAGATCAACTCGTCTTGTCGCGCGGATCAAGAATATATATATACTTTATGGGGCCTACGACGTCTCCTTCTGTGTGTTACAAACTTCATGACAAACTTACAATACTATTCACTGCGTGAAGAGTATAACAAACTAGAGAAAAACACGTAGTCTTGATTCGACAAATAAACTAAAAATATATTACAAGAAGTAGTGGGTTTTTAATAATTCGAGGTCGCTGATTTCGAATCTGCCCTTAGTTTTTTAACGTGAAAACGTTTTTAAAATGGGTATAAATTCCAGGATATCAGTGCCGGAGTACCTCAGAGTTCGGTCTTGGGATCCATTTTGTATAACTTATATACCCATGATTTACTGGATAACTTTAACGTATCCATCTTTGCAGATGATACTGCCCTTTACTGCACAGGAAATAACTTTGCCCAAAGACATAGTACACATAGTGGAAATTTAAGCTGAACGCTGAAAAGTCCTCTGCAATTCTCTTGTCTAGGAAAAGAAAAAATATTCACTTACCAAACGCTAATCTGAGAGTTAATACCAAGGATATACCCTGGACCAACAATTTTGCTTTATTTTATCTTTTTTTAATAATTTGTGATTTATATACTGAAAAATCATTATAGAACGTTATTAAAAAATCAGGATAAGTATTTTACATTTAAATAATATTTTATTCAATGTGATTTTAAAAAATAACTTATTCTGTTGAGAAAATCACATTATATTTTATGTATATGGCAACTCTGAAATAATACAAACAAACACAAATCGATTTGGTCAAACCGATGTCGACTGCCTCATGTAAACATAAGCCCAAAAATCGATATTCGTTAATTCGATTTGAAAGTCATATAAACAAGGTATATATCTCTTCATTTGTTAATATTAATATCATAGTTGTGAAGTTAATGTAAAACTATACTCTGAAAAATGTACTTAAGTTGATTTGCAAAAATAACATGTCACAGTGAAATAAATAAAAAAAAAAATAAAAAATTATGTATAGGATTTTTTGTAATGTGCTGCGCGCTGATGTTGTCGCCACAAATAGTCATTGGTGCTGCATGTGGCTATCCTATCTCGTTCAGCAACCTTCGAATGTAGACTCCTTCTTTGGCTGCTGTGGATAAAGCAACATACTCTGCTTCAGTGCTGCTCAATGCGACGACAATTTGTTTTGATGAAGCCCATGAAAACGCACTAGCTCCCATAAAAAATGCATATCCAGTGTATGATTTTCTGTCTGTGTGGTCGTTAGCCTAATCTGCGTCAGCAAAATCCATTGGTGCCTTGCCACATTTGCGGTATACGATTTTTAAATTTTTTGTGCCGGAAAGATATCGTAAGACATGTTTTGCTGCAGTCTCGTGTTCTATGTGCGGATCAGTGTTTCTTTGCGACAGTTTACTTATGGCATGCAAAATATCGGGCCGGTTCACAATAGCTAAATACATAAGCGAACCAATTATTGACTGAAACTTAACACAATTTTCGTCTTTGCATCCCACTTGAAAACCTGGATCGAGAGGTGTAGCAACTTGACGGCATGTTCGCATTCCATATTTGTCCAATAGAGTGTCAATGTACTTTTTCTGGCATAGTGAAACCGCGCCTTATTTACCTTCTCGATCTATCTGGAACTTGGATGATATCTTTCTTTTGATTTTGACAATGTCATTTTCATTTGGACTTATGATGATTAAATCGTCTACGTAGGCAGCGATGTAGCTAAATTGTTGATTATCTTGCTTGAAATACAAGGATGTCTCATATTTGTATGGCTTAAATCCAATATTCTGCAAAACTTTGTCAAGCCTACTATTCCAAGCACGCCCAGATTGTTTAAGTCCATAAAGCGCCTTCTTGAGTTTCAAAACTTTGTTTGGATGCTACTTACTCACAAAATTCTGCAGTTGCTTTATGTATACGTTTTCGTGAAGTTTGCTATTCAAATAATCATTTGAAATGTCGACTTGATGCACAAATAACTGTTTTTCTGCAGCTATTGCGAACATCATTCTTATCGTCTCGTATCTAATTACAGGTGAAACAGTTTCCGAGTTATTAACACCGTGTTATTGCCCACAGCCTTGAGCAACTAGTCGAGATTTGTATCTCCCAATTTCTCCATTTTTCTCCCTTTTGATTCGGAAAACCCATTTTAAACCAATGGCCTTTTGCCCTGGAGGTAATTCAAATAATGACCACGTATCATTAGCAAGTAAAGCGTCTTATTCAATTTGCATTGATTTTTTCCAATCGTCAGCATGTTGGCCCTTAAATGCCTCTGCAACTGAAAACGGTGCCTCAACGTCATCAAAACTATTTATATTGTTTAGCACGTTGTATTGTTTCTTGGATCTGCCGGGCTGACCAGTTTGTATAATTTGTAGTAGCCCATCCTCGCCCTCGTCGTACTGCTTCAACACCCTGAACGTCTTTAGATGACCTTGACCGCTTTGCTCGTAGTTGTTCATATCTTCTGGATAGCCTGTGTCAAAAAACTGTTCCCCTTCTTCGCTGAAGTCGCTGATATTCGGTGAAGTTACGATTTATATACTCGGTGTCATTATCACTTCGCAAAGCCTTAATTTTCTTGTTTGTTTTATATTCCACATAATTTTTAAAAATCTTAAATTTTTCAAACACTTCACTTTTGGCGTGCATAAAGTATATAAATATTTTTCGGGAATAATCATCTATAAAAGTTACAAAATACCGCCATTAAACGCTCATACACTCGAGACTCACGAATGATATTCGCTATTTCGGTGGCGAAAAATGCCCACTCTTCAGAGGAAAACATCATACGCCTTACGATCTCCTGTGAATTGCAGGGAGATCCAAGGCGATCGTACATCCTGCTTCGCTGTGCTTCAAGCCGATGACACTCATGTGCGAGGTGCTCTGGGTCTTCTACGATGTTCAGGCAGAGACCACAATCCGGATCCTCGGCATGCCCAAATCTGTGCAAATATTGCATGAAGCACCCGTGGCCAGTAGCCAATTGGGTAAATTCGAAACTAACGTCTCCACTGCTCGTCTTTAGCCAATCCGCTATATTGGGGATAAGGTGATGAATCCTTTATAACTCTGCACTGTTCCACATGTACTGCCATATGTTTAAGTACCTGCACCTGATCTCCAAACTGCTATTTATGTGGGAAGTTGCTTGTGCTATATATCCCTTGCTGCCAAGACTTCACAGTAAATTGGAAGTCTGTCTGCAAGTACGTCCGCCGCATCGTCTGCAACTGTCCGATAGGCTCTACAAATCCTTAGGTTCGCAACTCTGTTTGCACTCTTTACTCCTCGTAGGTATGACTTAGTTGCAAGAGCCCCAGCCTAAATCAGAGCCGCATAAAGCAGTATAGATTTACTCACAAACCTACTAAAACCCGTATTTGCTGTCTGGGTCCACCTAGGTTTGGGAGAATCCTAGCCAATTTTAGTGTTGTGGCAGCTGCTTTTTTGGCTGACTCGATTAGATGGTACTTAAAACACAGACGGTGGTCCAGAAGCACTCCCAGATGTCAATGATGTGGTTCCCGATCCTCACTGACAGTTTACCAATCTTTTTCCTGGAGCTCATGAGTACCAGCTGTGTTTTATGCTTCGCCAAGCATAGATGGTTCTGAATAAGCCAACTTCTTGAAGCTGCAACACTTCTTGCGACTTTTGATGCGACCTCACTTAGCATCTTTGCTACTACGACGATAGCGACGTCATCAGCGTACCCAACTATCTCCACACCACTGGGTTTATTAATCCGCAGGATGCTATCGTACATGGCATTCCATAGTAGTGGACCCAGGACGGAACCTTGTGGGACACCTCCAGTTATCTCATAAGACTTAGTGCCTTCTTCTGTATCACAGATTAGTGTTTTGCCACTGAAATAAGACACTATCAACCGAATCAGGTTGCTGGGTATCTCTACTGAAGCTAGCGCATTAATAATACAGCTCCAGAATTAAATGCATTTTTCACACCGAGTGTGACAACTGCACAGTACTAAGATGGTTGATCAGGGGGTAGGCTCCCTTTCGGGAGGAGTACCTTGATTCTTTCAGCATTTGGGAAAGAGGCCTTCTTTTAAGCATCTTGTGAACACCTCGCAGAACACGTGAGGTTTCGCGCCCATGGCTCTCTTAAGAACAGCATTAGGGATGCCATCTAGACCTGGTCACTTGTTCACCTTTGCCTTTTTTAATGCAGCTTCTAACCCCGAACTGCTGACGGGAGGTATATCATCCACAAGTGGTCGAAGTATCCTCTACAATCCCCTTGTCGGGAAGAGCGCTGCCCCAGGGATTATGATCCACTTCCCCTAGCAGCCTGCGAAAGGCATCCTGCTTGCTCTTACAGATCTCCTTGCTGAGTTGAGACTTCTTACGTCTTGATTGCACATGCAATTGAAGTGCTATAGAATGTAACGTCGATTGCCGAGCTACCTCTATCATTGTAAATGTGATTGCATTATTTCGGTTCAGTAGGACCACGTCTAGAGAAGCAAAAGCCTCTAACAAAGCTCGTCCACGCCTATTGGTGTTATTGCACTCCATTTCACTGCCCAAGCATTAAAATCCCCACCAATTATGAGAGGGGATTTTCCCTCGCAGCACTAACTAGATTGTCAAGAAAGGCCTCAAGGGAATCCTGGGAAGCATTAGGGGATGCATAACAGCTGCAAAAATGGATGCCACGTATTTTTGCATAGGTAAAGCCATTACGCAAACAAGGATCTCTCTGTTCGAAAGCAGTATTGCCTTGAATAAAATATCTCCCTTAGCAGTCCTGCGTATCCTGCTAACACTGTCACCAACCTACAGAAGCTCAGGCTTCTCTTTTATCTTATTAAGGATATCTGCGTAGGATAATTCCGATGCTTTAGTGATGATTAAAGCATCGGGACGTGTTCGGCGAAGCTTCACTTCTCCTTTTTTAGGCCGTTTAGGAGGAAGCTCGTCACCATTTTTGAGCCGTGTTTGCTGAGTACCTCTTTCCCGGTTCTTTTGATTTTTTGCCACTTGCCATTTACTTTCCTTTGTCCTTAATGCAGACTCTACCGGACGCTCTTAGGATCTGCTGCTGCTACCTTTGCTGACTTTGCCTGCAGCCTGCATCATCATCTGGCCAACCCTGGCTGCCCCTTTCTTTGCTGCATTAAGCGAGTTAGCGTTAGCATTCCCTGATATCCTACCCTCAGTCGTCTGCACGTTGACCGGAGCGACACTCGCAGCTACCCTGACATGGGGCACCTTCTCGCTGACTTCTTCTTTATGCAGTCTTATTGTCATTGCCAACAGGTCCCTCATCTCGTTGTTGACGTGTCGCTTGTTTTCCATCATCATGGAAAGCTGTTCCAACTTTTTAAGTGCACTAGAGGTAATTGTCTCGTCTGGGTGATCACCAACACCCTGAGGTTTTTTTCCTGGCATCAACTTCCTAGGCTGCGGCGCTTTTACTTTTGTTGGTCTTGCTGGGGCTGGCAAGTTTTCACCTGTCACCCCACCAGCCTCCTTGTCCTCTGTCTCTTCATTCTTCTTTGCTGAGACCGGCACACTTGTGATAACCATAGTAGGCTCTGATGCTGAAACACCTTTGAATGCCGAGGGCACCTTGTTTTCACAACAAACTTCCCACGATATTGGTTGCAAATCTGGATGCTTTCTTGAAGGGGAGCGACTCATCTTACTACTCCACATGAAGGGCGAATCTTCAGAGATACTTGTAGTTTTGTCCGCTGCAGCAACCAAGTTGTCCATTGCTGCAATAGTGTTTTTCGACCCAATACCTTTACTTTCCTTATTTGTTTTCATTCTTCGTTGTTTGTTTGCCAGCTCATCGTGTGCAGGGGGGCGGGCCGTAATAGTTAGGAACGGGTATACCCTTGGAACATAGTCCCTACCCCAATTCCCTGAGGCCTGACCTACGCTTTACCAGTCCCGGGATTCCCGGACGGACTGGTGCTCGCCCGGGGCAACGCAGTCTGCTTAACTACGTACAATGCACACTCCCTGACCACGGTCCGAAGTGGCTGGTTTCAGATCTCCGCAACGCCTGCCGCCTCGGTAGAGCAGGTCTTCTTCGCGTTTTAGACTTACCGCTAGGCATTCACCTCTTTCGACCTATCAGGCACAGACGCAGACCAACATGCCGCCCAATCTGGGACCTGACGCATTTTGGGTTTTGGAGAGCTTATTATACGGGCGGTTCACACTCGCCCCGTCACGAGCATTTAACAAGCTTTTAAGCAACCCCTTCCATTCTCGCCGCTTATTGGCCGGGGACTGCTTATTCAATACTCGCAGCTAACCTACATATCTGCAGGCCATCCACTATGCGCCAACTGTGAACCCCACTCTATCTTGAGCAACGCCGAGTAAGTGGGTTGTTATATTGCTCACAAATAATTGCGACGTCATGTGTGAATATATTTTTTTTATTTTTTTTTTAATCGGCGGGAAAGCATCGAAAGCCAGTCCGGTCTACAACCGAGTGCATGATTTTAACCTCGCTTAAAACTACCGCCCCATGTCCTACTGTCCCCCCGGAACTGGTTTTAAATATTTCGTCGGAAGGGAAGCGGGGAGCATCACTTCACAAAATCTGTCTGTCCCGTATTTTGTGGGTCAGTAGGTCTTACCTACACGTCAACAAACTATGGAACGGTGCGTGACGCCGTGAGCCAAACGGTCACTTTGCTCACACCGTCGCTCAAAGGTTCTGTCGCGTTCCAGTGAGCGGGAAGTACTCATAATGGCAAGCATTGCGGTTTTTAGTGCTTGCCACTTCTCTGGAGATTGGCACATTTGTTGCACCTGGTTTTCTATTGTTGGTGGTTCGTCAAAACATTCTTCTATCTGTGCTTTCTCCACGATAAATAGGGGTTACAGAAAAGAACGTGCTGGACATCTTCGGCGATGCCATCACAGACAAGACAGAAGGGATCCTCCTAATGCTTGAAACGGTGCAGGTAGTATTTAAAGCAACCGTGTCCGCTTAGCATCTGCGTCACGTAGAAATCTACTTCACCGTGGTTCCGTGTTATCCACACATCCAGTCTGGGAATTAGCGTCCTTTCTCTGATGCTTCCCACCTTCTTTGACATTCCTGGATGCTGTGTTGACGCTCCTCTTCTTTAGATGCTCCAGCGCCTGTGTTGTGTGTTCGTTGCAATTCTCGTGCCATTATGTCAATTGCTGACATGGATGCTATTACCTCTATCGCCACGTCCAACACCGTGAGAAAGTCGCTTGCAACACGCAGCGCGCTTAGCCGATACGTCGAGCGGATATCCGCCAAATACGAGCTCCTTAGTGTTGCTTCAGCCCATACTGGCGCCGCGTAGAGTATGATAGAAGGATTACCCTGGCTAACAGCTTTCGTTTGTTTGCTCGGGGACTGCCTATGTTTGCCATTATGCGGGATAAGGCTCTAGTGACTTTAGCTGCTTTGTCATTTACATTGGCCAGGTGGTCCTTGAAGGTCAGCCTAACATTAATTAACACTCCCAAATATCTAATAGAAGGCTGGGAGGTTATGTAATATCACCTACTCGAAACGCGAAGACCTCTCGCACTTTCCGCGTGGACAGGAGAACCGTTTCCGTCTTTTCAGCTGCCAACTCTAAGTGTGCTTTGTTAAGCCAGGACCTGACTTTTGCTGCAGCTTGTACTTGCTCTATAGTCTTTCCCACAACCACTAGAGCATTGTCAGCGTACCCAATCAGGGTTGCACCTGCGGGTAAACTCATCCTGAGAATCCCGTCATACATCACGTTCCACAATGTAGGACCCAGGACCGAGCCCTGTGGAACACCACACGTGACTCAGTATTGTTTCACGCCATTGTCAGTGTTGTACAGCAAAACTCTGTCTACGAAATAATTGGATATTACTATCCGGCCTATACGCGGATGGAAGGTCTGGCTGCTTATTAGGTTTGAGCAGCAAGGCAAGCATCTGTAGTTTCCATATGTTGGGAAATATTCCTTCGGCGAGGCATACTGAGTATATTTTCGCGAAGGTAGCCGGATCTGCTTTCATTGCAGCCTTCAGGGCAATGTTAGGGATTCCGTCAGGCCCTGGTGCTTTTTCTCCTTGCTTACTCAGCGCTTTTACTATTTCTTGGGCAGTAACCTCTGGTGCTTCTACAACGTCTGCAAAGGAGTCGGCAGGCTCTACTGGGTCACAAGTGGGGAAGAGAGTAGCAACAACGTTAGCCATTAACGCTGGGTCTGACGGCTGTGTAGAATTTGGTCCCTTCACTGTGCTCATCACCACTTTGTAGGTCTTGCGCAGCTATCTCGTAACTCCTTGAAACACTTCCCCTTGCTTGCTTTTATTGCTTTATTTAGAAGATCCTGAAATTAGCTATCTCGTCATTCCACCAGTAAGCAGCCTTTCGAAGTGGCATCCGTGTTTTCCTTGGCATTGACGCATCACATGCTGAATAGATACGATCTGTAATGCTCTCAGCCATGCCATTTGCTCCATCGGCGACAGTTGTACCATCTTCCCATATTTGTATGAAACAGTCCTTATCAAAAACTTGATCCCTCCAACCTTTAGTTTTCACTAGGGATAACTGCCTTCTGTTCGGTTGTGACGCTACTTCGATGACTATTGCACGATGATCGCTGTTCGTGTAAAAGTTGCCGATTTTCTATGTCGTTTGAGGAGCAATTGAGCTATGCACGAATGTAGGAACTTCTTCCACCAACTTCGAATGTGGGCTGTCCATCTTTGAAGAGTTCCGTATTCAGCGTAACTAGGCATTCCATGAGGATTCTGCCCCGCAGGTTCGTCCATCTACTACCCCACATAGTAGACCAAGCATTAAAGTCACACGCAATGATTGTTGGCGTCTTTGTGCTAGCTTCCGTAACTAACTCCATTATGAGCTGTTTAAACTGATTTATCTTCAGGCTTGTGGGGCATAACACGCGAGAAAGTAAATGCCGTTTACTTTTACCCAAGTGAAACCAGAATGAGGAGTCAATGCCTTACTTTGAGGGGCTTTCCCGTCCGTGACACAAATAACCGCTTTGCAGGATGCGTCCGACGTCCATTCAAGTCCTATCATGTTGCGATATTGCTCGCATATTAGGACAAGATCGAGACGTTGTTCGAAGACCGTTTGTCGCAGCAAGTCTTGGGCTGCCGTACAGTGGTTAAGATTGAGTTGGATTATTTTCATCGCCCTCCTGTTTTCTTAGCCTTAACTGCTCTTTGGTGTTCCGGGCAACGGGCACTCCCCGTGCATGGTTACTACTGCATAGCGCACATTTTGGCTCGCTTTTTTACGTTGCTGCCATATGGCCTTCTTTCCCCCATCTCCTACAGAGGTTGCTGCGGTCTGCGCTCTTTTTGCAATTTTGCGCTTGATGGTTGTACCCCCAGCACTTATAATACCTGGTTGGTTCGCCGCAGTCCCGAACACTGCAGGATACCCATCCTACGCGCACTCGCTGTGCACTCAAAACTTTGTTGACATTCGCTACAGGGAGCACAATGTAGGCTGTCTGTGTACCACGGCGTACCGTCCCTATGTTTCGTACCGATGACTCATCTGGGCGACGTTTTTCTTACTGTGTGTAAAGGGCTTCCCACACTTACTTAGTGGTTATGGTTTCATCTAGATCCTTAAGCTGAATCGTCACCGTGTGCTTTTTTGTCAAGACTTTGGCCGCATTGCATAGTGTTTCCTGGATTGCCGTCTGGAACTCAGAGGTGTTACAATCCGGTACGCGTTTGAGCAGCTTTGACGTTCTCACCAAGGCACTTGAGTGCCGGCTCACTTCGAATCTTCCGTAAGATCTCCGCGTAAGAGGTATTCATGGCTGCCGAAGTGATGAGGGCATCCGGCTTCGATCTGATAACCTTATCCCGTTTGTTCCGTCCAGGCA
>JAWNKV010000400.1:0-10611 GCA_035041805.1 Amiota mariae | reverse complement strand
ACACAAAAAAAAAAGCCACTTCGGTCAATAACTGTCGCCTATGATTATGCTGCGCTTGCAGTCTAATTACAGACTGTTTTCGTAAGAAGACATACATCATACACATTGCATAAACACATTATAGCTTTCATTTGTAAATTAAGTTTAGCCTCAACATTTGATGTAAAATATAAAACATACGATCATTGAATAAAGAACTATTCAACATACAAGAGGTCTTTTATTCTACATAACACTCGAGTTGACTCGGAGAAATAATTGTTTTACAAAGTTGATAAAAGGTTGAATTGAGCATTTTTGAAGTGAAAACTTCTTTAGGCGCGTTAAGCGATATTTGGTAGAGGGTAAAACTATGAATTCGCGTTACCGACATGCTATCCCGTTATTCCGTTTTGTGCTCAGTCGTTGTGTATTTGCTTGTTTGGAAATAGTTCAGACATAGATAACAAGAACATAAGAATGGCCTGGTCAAACAAGTGAGAACAACAACGTTATGCATGAGAGCGATAGAGACAACAAACATCTTTGTGAGAGTTAGTGTTTTTTTGTTGCCCATCTCTGCTATGAAATTTTGCCTCTCTCCTTGTTTCATCATATCATCTACGCTTATGCTATGTTCATACTAGTAAATATTTGCTCACTTTACATTATCGTCATTACATTAGTGTGACATCTCTTTCATATTAGTGTAGCATAGAATGGAGACTTATGTTGAAGACCCAATAATTTATATAACCAAAATATAAATAGTCACAATTACTGGGAAAACCACCTAAAAAACAAACGAATTTACGTTTTGTAATATTCTTTATTTATAAATTATTTAATATTTAAAATATAATATAATATGTTGGCAAATCTGGATAAATTAGAATTTTTAATAATCTCATTGGCGAAAGTTGGCATATTTGCAATGTGTTATATAAGGGTGCTCTACACGTTTTTTATTTTTTATTTTTTTTATATCAATAAATATTTTAATTTTTCTGTTATTCTATAAAACAACTTAAATTAAACTTATAACATTTACAAAACAACTTTAACAAAATTAGAAAGTTGGAAAGAAAAATTAATTAATTAATAGAATTTAGTTGAGAGGTCGACAGTATGAGATCTTCTAAACCATCGCGCCACTCTGACTCCACCTATTCTGCATCGCTTGAAGAGACGACTGGCTAGTATGTTAGGGTGATTTTTCAACCGCTCCATATAATTCTTGGCCTGACGATTAATCAGATCACCAAGTTTTGGTATTTTTAAGTCGTTTTCAAGGCCGTTCGCAGAAACCACGGAGCTCCCGAGATCATACGCAGTGTCTTGGCCTGAAGTACTCTGATCTTAGATATGTTTGATTTCTTTGCTATTCCGTACACCTGCAGTCCGTATTGCCAAACTGAAGCAATTATTGCTTTATAAATAAGAACCTCAATTTTCAAGGATAACTTATTCCTACTGTGTATGAGCCAACGTAATTTCCTAATTCTCTGTCCAGGCGATTTCGTGATGACTGAAATATGTGTTTTGAATGTTAGCTGCCTATCCAAATACATACCCAGGTATTTATAGCCCAGATGGTGCTCCATCAGCTGGTTGCCAATGTGGACTCCTGGACAAACATCAGGCCGTAAGGCGTACGTCACATTCACACATTTTTCTTTGTTAATGCCAATGCTCCATCGTCTTGTCCAGACTTCAAATTTATGGAGGCATTGCTGGAGGGTGTCCGTGGCTTCATAAACGCACCCGTTTCTGGAGAGGATCGCTGTATCATCTGCAAACGTGGCAATGATGAAATCATGAGGATCCCCTATTGGTAATTTTGAGCCAGTGGGCATGTTTTGCGTGAACAGGGCATACGAGAATATATAGTTGGTCCCAAAACGCTACCCTGGGGAACACCTGCGCGAATAGCCTTGATGCTAGACTCCACACCATCAAGTACCACTGAGAAGGTCCTCTTATTGAGGTAGCTGGGCACTATTAACCGTAGTTGGGGCGGCAACAAGCTCTTGAGTTTACTGAGCAGCCCGTCGTTCCACACTCGGTCAAAAGCCTGCTTAATGACAAAATACTCTGCCGCCACGTACTGCTTGGCCTCAAATCCTTCAAGGATGAAGTTGACCACCCTATTCAGCTGTTCTGGGGTTCCACGGGACTTACGGAAATCGAAATGAAAGGGAGGAACTACATCCTTTACCTTCTTTAAATCCAGGAGGCGCGTCAGCAGACAACGCTCAAACAACTTGGCTACAGTGGTCAGCAGGCTGATAGGCCTGTACGAATCTAAGGTGGAAGAGCTCTTGCCGGTCTTATGAATCATACAGATTCTCGCCTTCTTCCACTGTTCTCAGCTCGCTCCCTTAAGGAAGTTTTTTTTAGATTGGTTGTTGTAGAGTGAGGTATGTGAATAGGAGTGAGCAGTGTAAAAATATTTGCTTGGCACCTGTGGCTGAGTGTAAATAGTAGCAAGAGGCTTCAAAGAAAAATCAACGATAAGTTCCGTCATAAACTCGATACGTGTAAGATGTCCCTAAAATGAACAATATTCAATATATTTTTTTTTTTTTTGTGAAATTAAAAACGCCCGACATTAAGAACGTCGGAGTTCTCTAGCACATACCCGAATAAAAAATTGTTTATGCATGCGTTATTACTTTGTTCGAACGAAAGATCGACATAGCTGTCGCATAAACGGGATAATGGATATAAATAAAATTACAATGAATTTCACCACGGGTAACCTTAGCATAATAAACATAATACGTAATTTTTAATGTTTTTCTAATATAACTACAATATGTAGTACTATTTTGAAATTATGGGTAGCATGCGTTATTGTTGGTATAGTACTTTGTCTTCTTTGCTTTGTGTCTGCTATTCAGCAGCTGTTTTCTGTTTGTAATAACCGAGAGCAAAGAACTTCAACATTCGATTCGATGTATCATCTGGAACATTTAACAACAACACTTTTCTGCAGAGATTTTTTGAGTCAAGAGAAATATAATTTTTCATCTTCATGTCAAGAACTTTAGCGCAGGACCAAAGGCTCCCGTAACTATCCTCTGGTTGGAAGCTTGTATAGTGAACGATTGAGACATGGCAGGGAAAGTTGTAAGGAAATGTATTTCTTGCATTCGGTACAAACTTAAGTTTTTGCAACAGAAGATTTGCAACCTTCTTGTAGAACCCTAACACCTTCAAGACCTTTTGTTCGTTGCGATGTGTATTTTTGCGGTCCTATTAATACATACCTAAGGACCATAGGCAAGGAACCTTACAAAATATGTACCGCCGTTTTCATTTGTTTATGGACCAAGGCAGTGCATATAGACGTGATTGCAAACCTGTCCACTGATACATTTCTGGCTGCTCTGAAGAGGCCTACCTCAGGAAATACTTTCCGAAAACGCTACTAACTTTGTTGGTGCTTGTAGTAAACTTGCAGATTTCAAGAAATTCATTTTCAATCCACAAACCAAAAACCAAATTTCAATCATTGATTATTGTGCTAATGAATTTATTGATTTTATTTTATACCTCCCAGGGCACCTCACTTCGGCGGCCTTCGGAAAGCAGCTGTGAAATCTGCAAAGGGACATCGTCACAGTAGTCTGGCCATTGCTAGATTAACATATGAGGAATTACGGAATTGATCGAGATAAAATCAGTTCTTAATTCTGGTCAAATTTAACCACTTTCATCAGATCCAGGGTTGTGGATGTGCGAACTGCCAAGGGAGTTATTCGGCGACTCATTCACAAGCTAGCTGCATTACAAATTTGAAAGGTTCTTTCAATGTGGCCGATATGTTGGGCAGGGCCGGCAGATAATGTGGGTATGGTAAGTAGCTATACCCACACTGAATCTTTTGAGAGTGCACAGCACTGTGCAACTTTTAATATTTCTAAACACTACATAAAATGAATAAATATGATATAAAATTCAATTCAACAATGATAACTTTTAAAGAAAAAGAAAGAAAAAACAAGACAAATAAATGTATACTTTATTAGTTCTGCATATATTAATTGATCATACTTGTTTATTATACAAAGTTATATGCCTAACTCATATTTAGAAGTGCTCTAAAAATAAATTAAAAACACTTGTTACTTTTTTATTATAAGTGTTTTCATTTTCCTTATTTGTAATTTGTGTTAACATTTGTATTAAAAAAAATTATTCTTGCAATAACACTCAAACTAACTACATCGTTTTACTTCGGTCTTAAAAACGCTTAAGAACTTACAAAGCTTAAGACTAAAATTATTGCCAAATGGGTAAAACTTGATATCAACCTTTTAATAAAGTTATTTGAATCATTGAAAAAAGATTGTCTTGAGTTGTTAAAGTCAGTGGAATTTCCATTGATTATGCAAAAATATCAAACGAATAATTTTTTAACAAAAAAATTTAATATACTCGTATACAATAAATAAAAAGTTTCTTTCAATTTTTTGTTTTACCTACCTATTCTTAAAAATATCACAAAACAGAAATTATACTGTTAACGCCTAACATTATCTTCCGGTCGCTGTTAAAGGTTGAGATACACAAACGACTTCAACCATATTGACTTCAGTAAACAAAAAACAGCCGTGAATTTGAAAATTTAAGAAAGTAATTATTAAGAAAACTGTATTAAAAGTTGAATTATTAAAAAATCAGCCAAGTGTGAGTCGGACTCGAACACGGAGGGTTCCGTACCATCGTACAAGATTTTTTGCTTGAAATATAAAATTATGTGTATATTTAATAGCCTAAAAGTATACTACAATTAACAGCTCAAAGTATACTACAAAAAACAAAAAATTGTTAAACAGAAGGTTAAATTAAAGAACAATGCTTCTTAAAATGTATATTTTTAGTATTTGTCGTTCTACACACAAGTGAATTACACACTTTGTGAAAATTTCAAACTCTCTACCTATTACGGTTCATGAGATAGAGCAGGAGACGGACGGACATCGTAAGCTTAGTAATAGGGTCCCGTTAGTTCCCTATGGGTACAGAACCCTAAGAATGTTTATAACAACATGCAAGCAACCAGCTTGTGTATTGTACAAAAACAAGCGAATGTACGAAGAAAAGAGAACGAGAAACACACAGAAGCTCGCAGTTGATCTTATTTTTGGGCAAGAGGACACAGACGGCAAACGTAAACACATTGTTTTACACAACAACAATTGTGTAATTGTAACCTCTTTATTGAGACTTTTCCGGTGGATTTTCCAAAAATTTTATTATTTGTTGAGGATATGGCAATAGAAATACACATTCTGAGAAAATTTAAAGTGTATACCTAGTGCGGTTCATGAGATACAGAATCCGAAAAATGTTACAATTTTATTTTTTCACTCAAAATTTTACACTAAATTTTTTTCAACGCCGCTAAAGAAGTTTCACTTCAAAAAATAATAAATGAAATAAAACTTATATATTTTATTTGTTAATAAAATCATTCTCTTAAAATACTTATTTGCTTCCAAATATTTAATTCAAAATATTTATCCCTTATAAAAAGCTTCATTCCCACAATTTTTTTAATTCTCAACTTAATCCCAACAAACAGTTATATCAATACTTTGATGTTGTTATAAACAAATAAACTACAATATTAATTTAAACGCCATTGATTCCGTTTTTTATAGGATTGTTATTGTAATTGCAAAATTTAACAAATTTACATATCAAAAATATTAAAAACATTCATAAAATTAATATAACGTACGTAACGTGCTGATATATAATATTTATTAGGTTTAATGTATTAAAATAAAATAAATAAATAGTAATTAAAATTTAAGCCGATAGAAGTTCCTATTATTGTAGTATTGCCTCCTTCGTCAGTGGTACTGTGTTACGGGACACTCTTTTTTTTCTTCTTCATCGCTTACATACATGCGCGTTAGATCCAATGCCTCGGTGTCACTTCTGAAAGGAACAATTTCTAGAATTTTGATTTTTAATAACGTTTAACAATGATTTTTCAGTATATAATTCATTAAGGAAGTGAACATGAAGCAAAATAATTATACCACAACTATGTACGAAACTACATTTTGGAAATAGTAGCTGAAAAAGTGCTTATGCACCATTTTAGTTCGACTTAAAAATAATGCCATCACATCAAAAATGCGAGCTTCGTTAAATCACGTAGTGTTTTTTCCACGATGCGCACACAGAAGCTGATTGCTTAGCGACAGCGGAGCTGCTAATAGCAGTTTTAAGAAGCTGTACATTAAAAAACTTTTCCAGCTTTATTTTGATATGACTGAAGGAACCAATCTCTCTAAAAGTGTTTTGGAAAGATCACTACATGCTTGTCTCAAGTTTATCGAAAAGTCATAGAATGGTGTAACCAAGAAGATTTGGCCAGAAAGTTTTGCCGAATGTGATTTGGGTGGACTCGATGCAGTGACTATGAAACCCTTGATGGAATTGTATTTTTGGCTTATGAGAGCTTGTGGAAGAGCTGATCAAGATTATATATACTTTATGGGGTATCCGATATCTCCTTCTGGGTGTTACAAACTTCATGACAAAGTTAGAATACTATTCACTGCCGAAGTTGTAATACTCTTCACGCCCCTTCTAGTAGTCCGAGAGTCTTGAAAGTTATAAGTAAGTTTTTGTAATAAGAACTTTCAGTTGGATCCCTGTTTGTATGGGGCGTATCCCCTAGTAGTCCGAGGGTCTTGAAAATTATATGGTTGGTGTAATTATTTCAGCATTCTAGCTCAAAAACTGAGGGACTAGTTGGCAGACATACAGACAGACAGACATGGCTAGAGCAACTCGTCTAGTCGCACTGATCAAGAATATATATACTTTGTGGGGTCTTCGATGTCTCCTTCTGTATGTTACTAAACTTATTTTATTATTCCCTGCGTGAAGAGTATAAAAAAATTATAATAAAGTAAGAAAAATAACATATTATTCTTGGAAATTTTTGCTAAGACCGATGGTATATATATCTCCATTGAAATTACTTATCAATTTCCAGAGTAAATAGGAAGAAGACACCTTGACGATGCTTTGCCAACAATAGCGCTTGCTTCAGTTTCGCGATATGGCATTTCAACGGTATACCACTTTAATGCTATTTTCAGCCAGAGAACTTGCGCCGTTTAAATCTGTTAGGGTATAGACGGTGGTCTAATTCAACAACAACAACAAGGAAAATTACGATTTTTAACAGAAACTGCGACAGGTGTTTAAACAGACTTTGCGCAGTTTAGAACAGCTGTTTTTTGTTTAAGTTATACATATAAGTGGAACGTTGTGGCTAATTGTGAGAAATTAAAATGGAAATTGTGCATATACTTGATAAAGAACAATTCGCAGCGTATTGAAATAATTCCTGCTGCTTCCTTTTTCATTCCGGCTATTTATTTTATTAAAACTAGGGGAAGCCCCGGTTGACACAATCGACTCTAGAAAAAACATTTCTTTTTTAAGTGCTAAAACTTCTCTGTAAACAACTCAAAATGTCAGTTGATTAACTAGTTTCTGGAATATTTTCAAATGTATCATTGATGATGTTTACAGGCTCACAAATTAGATGATTTAGTATTTCAAAGATATCCGAACCAAACTGAGGAAAAGCTTCCATTTCACCATTATCAAGTGATAAAAAAAACTTAACAAATTTAACTTCATGAGGAAGAACTCTCATTTTTCGAATTAAAGTGACATAATGAAAGTTTCGAAATTCAGACTACGATTTAATTAAATTTTCGATGAGGATAACACGTGAACAATAAGGAACTCCTGCAAAATTTGTTTAAAGTTACCGCATAAGAATATTGTTTTCCCACACAATTTGTCTCTATTCTCTCCCAAACTCAAATCTCTCAGCAATCTATCAATTAATTTGAAAGCATAAAGAGGATACATTGAAATTTCGTCGTCAGTGACGGAGAATTAAAGAATCTACCTTGACTACAGTTAGAACTGAAATTTGAAACTGATTTTTCTAATAATGGAATTGGTAATTTGAACACATTGTATAAGGTGGTTCCACCATTTACAACCTGCAGCGTGAGCCGTTATACAAAATATGTACATTGCTACCAGTATCATAATACAAAAGACATGAATTATTATGAGTCTGAAGTATATCATCGATTATTAGAATAGTTCGATTATAAGAAATGTCCTGATTGTAGTCTTTCAGAAAATATTCACACATACCATCTTTGAATTCATTCCATAAAACACATTCGCAAGAACTTTCAAATCACAAATAAACTCAAATAACTCTCGTTATTGCATTGGAGAATTAGTTGGTTTCACTTCATTCAAACATACACGCCATTCATTGTCATTTAATGCAATCCCTAGCGCCTGTCATGCTTCGACTAAAGCGGGATACACAACCCCATTATACAATCGTAAATCCTCAAAAGACTTAAATCAACGAAAGTGTAATAGAAGTAATCGTAAATGGAATAACTCAATATCTTGTGGAGATACCACATACATTCGAGAAATAACTTTCTCTGCCCCCCTTTGTTTAACTGTCCACTTTCTTCTTTACCATCTCAAACGAAATGTTCTGTTTACAAAAATTTATTTTGCAAAAGCAACGTTTCTATTCAATTCAAAAAATTCTAACAATTTTCGGATCTTGGAGTATTAGCTACGGCTAGTTCCACATTTTCTTCTCTAATGTAAATATTTTGCCGTTCAGGCAGATGGGAATTTAAATATCCTCCAAGCAGCCTCAGAGAAACCCACAAATCTACCATTTAAGAAATTTCGGGTCTCATCTACCAAAAGTTCATTCGGTCTAACATTCCCAAGCGACAAAGGTTTTCAGCTCAGGGGGAGAGTTAGAAAGGATTGGAGGGAATTAGATAAGTGCAGGACCACTTTTAAGCGGGAAACGAATCCGTGACTCTAGGAAGTGAGCTTGGCGCGCTAACCAATGACATATTTGACACTTTTAATAGTCTTGCAAACATCAACATTCAATTGTCGTTTCGCTCTTAAAAACTCAAAATTCACAACATTCCAACAACGATTTCATGGGATTTTGTTGTTGGACACCAGTACAATTTTTTTTAAAAGAGCGCGATTTTTTTTATGAGATTGTCTAGACTGATAACAATAAGTGTGCAAGCAAACACACAAAATTAATCTCTCGCCACGCTGTGTATGCAACGGAAATAGAACAACAACAATAAACGGCGTCACACAAGCAATGAACGTTTAGCAATTGAACAGAAGAAAAAGGCACACAAAACTCTCTATTCTCTCATTCTACTCCGCTCACAGCATTAAAGGCTGTGTGTTATTATTATTGTTATAAACCGGTTATCTTTGACACCGTTTTATACCTAAACAAATTTTATGTTTGCCGTTTAATTATATAGAAGATTTAAAAATAAAATTGCAATTTAAAATTTACTTAAAATTTGTTTGTTCAATGATCAGCTGTTTTATGTTGGAGTGCATGATAAACAGAAAAACAGTCGAAAATGACCTAAAAAAGGCAGAGATTCCTCAACACTAAGACGACTGACCTTAATTCTGTATTAAAGGCATATCAAATCTAGTTCCGATTTTGATTTACATCACCCCTGTATGATGTCACTTTTCCCAGTGATTGTTGTCGATTTTGATACGGATCAGCGCTGCAAAATTTTACAACAATTTCGTCATTTTCTTGCTGTTGCGGCTGAATTAGACCATCCATCTGTGCCGCATCAGAGCTTAACGGAGCAAATTCTCTGTCTGAATACGCTAAAACCTACGAAATTGACTCGAAAACTTTACACGTATGTTAAATTATTCTTATGCCCGATTCACACTGCATAAAAATTGTTGCTTTTTCAGCGAACGTTCACACAGAAGTTTCACTTGAAAAATAGCTGTTTTTTTATTTTGGTTATACATACAAATGGACATTTTGTGAAAAGTACATGATTGAGAACAATTTTCAGTGCTTGCAAATAATTAATGCAGCTTCCTTTTTCATTCCTGTAACTTATTTTAGTTATATTTAGAGAACAAAATTACAATCCAATTTCAAATTTTCTTCAAATTGTTTTGTGCAATGATCTGCTGTTTAATATCGAGAATGACCAAGATAAATAGGACATGACCAAAAACTTGGCAGCCAGCGCTGCTGAAATTTTTGCTTTCACTTTTGCAGCAGAAACAATTTTGTTTCGAAGTACCATAAGCAACTCTGAAATTCGGTTATTTGCCTGTTATTGTTCTAAAAAGTTAGCAACTTTTTGAGCTGCTAACAAAAAAAGGTTGCTTATGCTCAGTCTGAATCGGGCATTAGAGTAACACATGGAACATATAACGACGATTAATACGTTTCGTGAAAACCCCTATTTTTTGTTTTCGTTTTGTACCATAGGTCGCAAATAGCAGTTAACATTTTCATTTGACAAATTCGACGATAGAAATTCTTTATTAATCCTTGCTACTTGCATTGTTTTGCACCCTCTCTCTCTTTCTCTCATTCACCAACTCGCTCAATTCGCGTTATACAATAACAAAAAAGCAACCTTTTCATTTGCAACTTACTATAGTTTTATTGCTACATTTTGTTGTTCATCTACGAACATTTTTAATTGTTTGTTGGTATTG